>PITA01002768.1:0-70057 GCA_004023965.1 Spilogale gracilis | reverse complement strand
TCTGGAAAGCCAGTTTATTCTAAAAGATCTACTAATTTTCAGATTATGGAAGTAACTTTTTGAAAACACAGTATCAGAACCAAGAGTCTGTGCAATTTGAGATTCAGTGGTAAATTGCAGAAAATAACTTAAACCAGCAAAAGCAAAAAGTTCTCTGGGTATTAGTATCCTTGTTTTTGTTTTGTTTTGTTTTTTTCAGAATGCTCAGGTCCCTCTTGGGCATTGTTTATCTAGAGAAAGTGAAGAGTTTTAAGTGAATTAATGTCACCTGACATGTCTATTTCCTTTTCCCCCAGCTAAATTCTAAGAGTACTTATACTCAAATTCTCTCACTTGTGTTACCCCTGTCCGTGTTACCACTGCTGCTCATGGGGACAACTTAGAGTTCAGCTGTCTCTTAGTGATGCCATTTCGGTTACTCCTACTCTCCCCCTTCTATCTGCATGATTAGATGAGCTTGGGACACACACAAAAATGATATCAGCAAAACTTTCTCTCTGTGAAGCTTGGGTGCTAAAGTTTATCAGTCAAGTCACCATAGTTAGCTTTGTGATTTCACTCATCATTATTGGGAGTAATTTCCATTATGTGATACGTCCATAGGATCTAACTGAAGTTTAAGTAGCTTGGGGTTAATAGAAGAAATACTTCACAGTAGAGTACTTGCCCTGATGAAAATAGGACTGCCTCTATCTTCAAGACAAAAACAAAGTCCATCTGGAGACATATTCTTTATTCTTTAGGCAACATTGTAGGGCAGGAGCCCCAGGGAACCAGAACTTGGAGTTTCATGATCACAGTGGTTTCACGTCCTCATTTGACATAAAGAGAAATTGAGGGTTAGAGGATTTAATTGATCCACCCACAGGGACATGGCTTGTGGGTGTCAGCTGAGAGGAAAACTGAGAATGTGCTGACTGCCAGCCCAGCAACTGGATGTACTTTATTTAAAAAGACAAGCAGGTATGCAACAAGGGCCTCCCTCTTAACCTGCTAGTTGTCACCTCCTGCTGTGGGAAGCATCCCCACACTGCAAACATGAGGACATTTTGAATAAGCGAGTGACACTGGAGTTTTCTATCTCTGGTAGTGTAAAAATAGGCTGAAATTGGCCTTGAAATATCCCAGGATGTATCAGTGACCTTTCCTAGGAAGTGCTTCTAGAACACTTTGGTTTCTTGGGAGCCACTCTTTCTTTTTTCTGTTGCCTTGAAGTCAAGGCATAGAAAAACCAGGCAGAATGCCTCAATTTGGGCCAAATGACCTGTGTAATAGCAGCATTTACAATTGATTCCAGAGGACACACACTCTTTGCTCCTTTCATTTCTATGTTATGAGGCAAACAGAAAGAAGAATGAATATTTGGGGCAGGGAGTGAAAAAATCAGCAATCGCTTCTCTGGATAGACACCAGCATCGATGGATGAGCCCCTAACCCAGGGCAGATTAAAGCGCTTTTGACGTGTAGTAGAACCGAGATCAGCTATCATGATTCTAAGAGAATCATTAAAGGATGTGCTGTTGGGGATTCTTAGCATTAATTGCAGGTGGTATGAGGGCCTTGACATGTTGTGAGTACTTCTCATGCATACAGACTCACAAACCTTCCCTGGCAAGATGATGGAAGGGACCAAATCATAAAATAGTTACAGTAAACTGCTGCTTCAGGACAGCTGTTACTGTTGGAGAAGCTGGGCTTAAAGACATGAGAGAGAATGGGTTGTAGTTTCATTTGGTTTTGATTTAAATGACATACATGGTTCATGCATTAGCACTGATTTTAATTCAGGTTATAGTTGAAAGAAGAAGTAATATTTTGATTCCAAATACGGTCAGGTAAATGGCTGATCAAGTTCCAAGTTGGGAATTGTAGCGAGCAAAGGCTGTGGCTGGAGATGCTTTCTGATGCACCCAGGTGGGCAATGAGGACGTCGCACACATCATGTTCTGCTGTCTCAGCTGAAACTGGGTCTGGCGGTGGCAGGATGGAAAGCCTCTGGGGTTACAGGTGTGGTTGGCACCAGGGTTGGCAATCAGCAGCTGCCCCTCCACACTGAAGTGGACCAGGACTTCCAGGGGAGGGGCTGGAAGCACAGAAAAGGCACTGAATACGTCTCAAGTTTCTCAAAAATGAATAAAGCATGGATCCCATATTGTTCTCCAAGAGGGTTGGCCCAAGAATCCCCTGTTAAAGATAGTTGTGGATTATTTCATTATGAGGGGGATAGAACTTTATCTCATTTCCCATTAATCAGACATTCCCTCTCCCTGTTTGGATTGTAGTTACTTTTCCACTACATAGGTTTGCTGACTATGCCCATGTAATCTATGTTTTTAAGCACAGACCTTTGTGTGTGTGTGGGGGAAGGCCCCATATGATTTTCATTCAATTAGATGAAAACATTTTAAAATATTTTTGTTTTTAAAAGTATGAAAAGCCATATGAAACATTTATAGGCTTTTACAGATATATAGGTATATATATATATATATTTGGAGATGTAAGGGGATATATATCTATATTTCATATCTAAGGAGATTATATATATAATATATAAAATAATATATATTTAATATCTAAGGGGATTTTATATATATATTTAAATATATTTATTATTATATATTATATATATATTTAAAATCCCCTTAGATATATTATATATATATATTTAAAGTCCCCTTAGATATATTATATATATATTTAAAATCCCCTTAGATATGAAAAATAGTTATTTGCTAAAGGTATATGAGGGGAAACTTCAAAAGACTTCAGTTTGCCTCACAACTTTATAACCCAGAATTTTAAAAGCATCTTCAGATACCTCTCCCACCATTCAAAGTCGTTGCATCCTTCAGTTAGAGTACATACCGAGCTTTCCCCTGAATTGGCCATTTACCACATATAGCATTAGCTCCCTCTCCCAAATACAACATAAAATGTTTCTCTCTTCATAGATCTTTCACCCAAGGGGGGGATTGCACTCTTTTTATTTCTTTATTTCTAGGTGTTTTAGTTTTTTCAAACTCTTTTAGCCAGCCCCAGAAGGTGCCATTGGCCACCAGCCATAAGTCAGCAAAGTGTGGCCAATTCTTTTCTCTTAGGTGAAATCCTGAGCCGTGGATATTTTAACTAAATAGTGCTTTGGTTAAAATCTTCAGGTGGAAAGTAGAAATTTCCCATTTCACACCAACAGTCACCAGTTTTGTTCTCTACCTTTGTTGAACAACCACTTCTTAATGACTCTGGATGATCAGGGTCTCTAATTTTAAGTAGGTCTGTGGTGATCTGTACTATAGCACATTTTGAATGATGTCAGACCAGAGGACAGTAATATTGTGAAAGAAGTCATAGTGCCTTTAAATTAGGATAGAGTTGTTAGCTTTAGCAAGTAAAAACACTGGACACCTAATTAAATTTGATTTTTCGATAAATAACTCATAATTTTTTAGTATAAGTATATATCATGTATATATATACCATGTATGTTTAGAATATAGTTATACTAAAATATCATTTGTTATTTGTCTGAAATTCAAATTTAACTGGACCATCTGTATTTTATCTGACAGCTCTCCGTTAGGGCGAAGGAGTGAGGTTATTTTATGTGGCCACTGGAATTAGAGTATTGTCTCATGCTAAGACTTCAGGGCCCAGAGATCATATGAAGAGGATAATCAAGTCAGGTTACTTTACTGCAGCGGGAAAATCTAATCTATTGCTCTGTCTCAGGGTCCAAGATACCAGGCTCTGCAACAAATAGAATGTGAGGTTAGAAAACCACATCTAAATCAGGTGACCAAACTTGACAGTTTTCTGTGTGGTGATGTTCTCTATTACCCATTCATGTCTTTCTTCCTTTATTTCCCTTAAACTGCCAGTAAAGCTGGATGTGATTTGCCATCTAGTGATACTATAGGAAGTTGAACATTAATGAAGAAAAGATGGCTATCTGTCCTGGCTCAGGACTCTCTCCGTGCTTAATGCTAACCAGCTTCTCTCCTGGTTAGTGTTAAGATGGTCTTGCAGGCTCTTTTACATAACTGATGCTTAATGCACATAACCAGCTTTTAAACCCATTAAAAAACGGACATGGACTGGCAAATCAGCCACTGTGGGGTCCTGACTCCTTGTTTCCTATCACCATGGTGCTGGGGGAAGATGGACACAAGCGCAGAGGGAGCAACACTGGGTAGAACTCAGGAGAGCAGGGCACATGAGCACTCAGCTTCCTAGTCTGTTTTTCAGTTTGCTTGCCCTCCAGTTAGAATAATAATAATCCTTATCATTTCTATATAAGGGAAAGGGATAATCACCAGCATGGCTAATTAACATGCACATTTGCTGAAATGAACAGAATACCAGATAAACACAGGAGACTTCTATTTTCCTTTGCTCATATATGCTGCTCTCCTCTCACTGATGGGTTGGCCACATTCCCATTTTGTCCAGGACAGTCCAGATCATGCCTGTTGTCTCAGCCTAATTATTAATAGTACCCCTTTTGCTCTCAAACATGGAAGATGCATATTGGTGTCATTAGAGTTATGGTAAATGTGTTTGTATATACCAACTTAGGATATATTTGACAACAGAAACAGAATATTCAAAATTAGGACTTGGTATCTTGATTTATCAGAAATTACACAATTGAAAAGTGGCCAGTGCTAAGCATCCAGTATTCCAATCCTAAGGTTAGGACTCTGTTGCCCCACCCCATCCCACTTCAACCTAAAAAGCTGATAATGAGAGTCCAGGTGGAGAAGGAGGTGAGAAGATCCTTTTCTTTCCTTCGCATCATCTCAAGAGGTAGGATTTCTCAACTGTAACACTAGTTACATTTTGGGTAGCATAATTCTTTGTTGGGGCTGTCCCATGTGCTGGAGGATGTGTAGCAGCATCCCTGGCCTCTAGCAGGGTGCCAGTCGGTAGGTGCCAGTGCACCCTTGCCTCCTCCAGTTGTGACAACTAAAAATATCTCCAGATGTTGTTAAACCTCCATGGGGGGAAATGATACTCATTTGAAAGTCACTATTCTTGAAGAAAGGGATTAAGATTTCTATGAGAAAAGTTTTGTTTTGTCTGGTTTGTAGTGGTAATAATTGGACATGGGAAAGTTGTCAATTGTATAGTTATAGCTCCAAACACAGACTCAGTAATGGCAATGACAGTTGCCATTAATAATCTTAAAACTCCTCATAGGGCACATATTACATGCAGCACTGGGTGTGGGGCATAAACAATGAATCTTGGAATACTGAAGAAATAAAATAAATTATTATTTTTTTTAAAAGATTTTTTTATTTATTTGACAGAGAGAAACACAGGCAGAGAGGGAACACAAGCAGGGGGAGTGAGAGAGGGAGAAGCAGGCTTCCCGCCATGCAGGCAGCCCGATGTGGGGCTCGATCCCGGGTCTCCAGGATCATGACCCAAGCCAAAGGCAGTCGCTTAACCAACTGAGCCACCCAGGCGCCCCGAAATAAAATAAATTATTAAAAAAAAAAAAGCCCCTCACAGTTACCAAGAACATTCTGTGCTTTAGACCAAGTTGCCTGGGTAAACCTTGGGAGAAAGGTGATCTGCTGTTGCTGCATGAGACATGCCTCATGTGTGCTACACAACACTCTCAGGATTTGGAGAGTAGGATGAATGTTCGCAAGTGGGGCAGCTAACCATTATCTAACAGTCGGTCAGGTGCCTGACAGTAATGTGTTATATACCACAATGCTCAAGGGGTCTCAGGTGGGTCTTTATGAAGGCAAGGAGGGGTTAGTTGGTATTGAGTGAGCACACATCTTGTATTGAGAACACTACATAGTTTGAGATCTATCTTTACATACAAAGTTAAGAAATGGATGTTTCTTCTTAACTATCAAGAAACTTCTCTGTGCCCTACACCTTCTGGACAAGGATGTCTGCTTCTTGCCTCCAAGCAACATTGATATTAACTCTTGAGTCTGAATATTTGCTAATTGTCTTGCAGAAAGTACAGGCTCTAAGTCTGGGGTCTCTATCAATCAATATCTAGCATACTTTGCAAATGCTGTGCTGGGTGCCATACCTGGGCCTCTCTGGGTGTGCTCTGTCCTCATTTTCCATGTAAGATCAGTAACTTCTATTTTAAAATATGTTTGTTGAGGAAAAAAATAACTTCCCTCTTGGAGGGCAATCTGATTGCTGCTGTTGAGACGTGTGGCCATTATGATTCTGCCTATGTAAATGTGAAAGCATACCCCTGGGACTGGGAGCAGGGCGGCAGGGGGGGTGGTACCACAGTATCCCAATAATATTAGGTAGGACAAATATCAAGCTTCAGTATAGTACTTCTGTTCTTGCTGGTCCACTTCAATTCTAGATTAAAGTGGAGGAAAAAAGCAAGGAGAAGCAAGTTCTCTGGAGGCATGGTTATTGATAGGGAACTATGAATAATCAACATGGACAGTCACCAATAGCAGTAAGAACAAGAGTGAATCACAGTGTTTTGGAGGGGAATCGGTTTGGGATAAAACAAGGACTTTCGGTTGTCAGTGAGTAGTAGATGCTGTAGCACTTCATGGAGTTTTCAAACTTCAAGAAGTGCACTGTGGCATTAGGGAATTTGAGAATGGAAAACCCATCATCTTGCTTAGTTAAGCTGGATACTTGGTTGTCAGTTCTGAAGAATCTTTAAGGTAGGAAATTCTAACAGCTTTATTTATTTATTTATAGCTATGGTTAAGCATCCTCAAATACTAAAATAATTGGTACTCAATAATAAAGGCAGTGAGTACATGTGGGAAAGAGAGATTCCACTGGGATAACAGATGCAGTCATATTCCAGGGAGCAGGTAAGGGGGATGATCTTGCACAGCCCAACGGCAGTGCTGCTGTGGAGGGGACGTTGGAATGTGAAACAAGTGCCATGAGGCCCTCCAGCCAAACTCTTCCAACTGAATAAATGAGCTAATTCTACCATATCAGCCAGTAGATGTCTCTCTCTGTTATATCCCTTCTGATCATTACCTTGGCCATCAGACAGTTCTGCTACATTACTCGACTGCACTGCCGAGAGAGAATTGACAATATTAAAACGACTCCATTGCTTTTATGAACTGGCTCTAGGAGACTAGAGTCCATTTCCATTACTGAGAAGTGTTGTGTGCCTAACCAAATGCTTTTGGAAGCAGATAATTAGGCATTGCAGGCCGAGATAGTTTAAAGAAGATATACAATGTGGTTTTAGACTTCAGATATGGTACTGTGAAATGTCTTATTGCATGAAGATTATGCTCACTTTCAAAAGTGCCCCCAGGGTTATTTTCACTGGGACTTTGGAAGAAGGCAGGACTTCCTTTCTGGAGCACACACTGCAGTAGAGGCAATGGTCACATTTTAAATTCAAGATATCCTTGAGAGGCGACCGGTAAGCAGTTGTAAATAATTCCAGCCACACACACACACACACACCCTGCCTTTGGAGTGGAGCTGTGGCGGGAGGGGGAGGATCACACTTTCATCCTGTCCAAGAAATCAGGGTGTTTCTTTTGAAACTTTAACTTCTTGTTCTTAAAATGCCAGTGCCAACATACATTGTTTGTATGTGCTGATACAAAGCATATTTGAAATCTGAAAGCATTTAAGAGTTAAATAATACAAGACCAGTATCTGGGAAAAATTACTGAAAATGCTAGCGTAAAGGGAACACATTTACTGCACCTTTTAAGGCCCCAAAGAGAGCCCTAAAGAGAAAGGATTCTTTTCAGATGAAATATATAGATGGCCTGGTGATAATAAAGGAGAAATATATAAGGAGACCTTTCCAGACCTTCCCAGGTGGTCAGACGTAAAGGTAGGATGATTATTGACTCAGGTGACACTACTCCTGAGTGAGGTCATGGGCAGTGTCCATTGAGACCCCATCAGACTTCCAGAAGGGTCTAACTCTAGGATGACCTTATTATGAAGTGACCATCTATAAGATATAAATGTATTGCAATATGAAGGCTGTTTCTGACAGTTTTCAGGAACTGACTTTTTAGCTCTAGATGAGCCAACCATCAGCTAGAACTTTGATGTTTGGAGTGTGGACTGTGGACCAGCAGCAGCAGCAACAACTAACATTTGTTAGAAATGCAGGCTCTCGGGCTTTACCCCATACCTACAGAGTCAGAGTCTACATTTTAACCAGTTCCTCAGGTGATTTGTTTGCACATTAAAATTTGCAACTGCTGGGCTTTACCACAAACACTTCAAGGACAGAAGTCAAGTCATGTAGCCATTCTTTTATCTGTTTATTTAATGAGTATTTAGGGAATGTCTGTTCTGTGCTAGGTATGGGGCAAAGCCCTGGGCAGACAGTCCTGAATAAAGAGAGACCATATTCTTGCCTTCATCATATTTTATTTTTATACTTATTTAACAAATAGACATATTATGCTTCTTACAGAACATTTAATCCTTTAATCACTCTGTGAAGCAGGTACTATTGTTTTTCACATTTTAGAGATAACAGAATCTAGGCAGAGAGGTTAAGTAACCTTTCCAAGGCTTGTCAATGGTAGAGCCAGAGACTGGGGTTTCAGAGTCCAGACTCTTTAACTGTTATGTTATGCTACAAGTAAAATAACAGCCATTTACAACCTGTAATTTTGCTTTTAAGGAAATAAATAGAATGCTGTAATAACTAATACTGAGGAATAACCTTAGGTGGGCTGGTTAGGGAAGGTGATTGTGAGATGATATTTAAATTAAGATCTGGAGGAGGGGAAGGAGCATTCATGGAAAGGCAGAGCAAACTTTAAGCAGAAGGAATAGCAAGTACAAAGTACCAGAAATTGAAAGAATGCGGTCCATTCTGAGAACTACTTGAGACTATCATGCCTGGAACATGTAGGTGGTGGGGAAAGGGGTTAGAGGCAAGGCTGGGAGGTTGGAAGGGCAGATTCCACAGGAAGAAAGCAGCGTAGCTGATACAGAGCCCCAGAGGACAGGGGCAGAGGTGGGATTCTGGGTGTCCCGGGAGAGTAAGGCAACCTGAATGCTGATTTGAGTGCTGAGAAGAGACAATGAAGCAGCACAAGTTAGTATGAGAGGACCAGTTGAGAGATGGCAGTGGCAGTGGGCATGGAGAGGAGGGCACAGATGGAAAGTGTAGCATACTGAGCCGCCCCAAATGTGTCTCTTTGGCATAAAGATTATTTTGAGCTGATTATTTTTGAGAAACAGCAGACATAGCAGAAGCTCTGAAAATGAGTAAAAGTTTCCTTTCTGTAAGGGAAATGTACATTTATAAAGGAAATCTCCATTTATAAGGGTGTGTTTCTTTCTGTACCAGAAAGAGAAGGAAGACTGCAGATCACAAGAAAGTCATAACAGTGGAGAAGACACCCACTTAAATCTGTATAACAACTATACCATTGTTTACTGTGCTTTTCCTGGCAACAGCCTCTGTACTCGATCACCCCATCCCATCTTTCCTTTGTCTTTAGCTGAAGTTGGTATTTAAGATCGTGGCTTGGGTCATCTCAGGAGTTTAGTTGTTTTTCCTGGGTATCTTCCACGAATACATGAGGTAGACATGTTAGTAAACTTGTTTGTTCTTCTCTTAATTTTTTATCACACGGCCGGGGCACCTGGGTGGCTCAGTTGGTTAAGCGACTACCTTCGCCTCAGGTCATGATCCCGGAGACCTGGGATCAAGTCCCACATCGGGCTCCCTGCTCGGGGGGAAGCCTGCTTCTCCCTTTCTCACTCCCCCTGCTTGTGTTCCCTCTCTGTCTATGTTTCTCTCTGTGAAATAAATAAAATCTTAAAATTTTTTTTTTTATCACAGAGTGTCTCAGCCAAGAACTCAGAAGGGTACAGGGAAAATTATTTCTCCTCTACCAACTGATTTGGAGACAGGATCAATAGGAATGATTCCTTGAGCATGTATGTGTTGGGCTGGCTGAGAGACAGGGGCACCCAAAATGGTTGGACATCGCAGACTGGGTCAAGATGGCTGATCTTCCCACCAAAGCAGCGGTGGCCACCACATGATCTCCAGTACATCGAAATCTAGATGGAACTTTCCATCCGGGACTTTCCAGCCAAGGACCACCCACCCCCAGCCAATCACCTAGGGACACGATGTTCCCTTGCCTAATATGGGGAAAAAAAAACCCCACCCGAATCCAGACCCAGAACCAATAAGGCTTAAAAACCCTCGCACTCCCCAACCCGGGTGTGACTTCCCCAACTCTCCTCTCCGGAGTTGCAGAACCTCGAGAGGGTGCTGGCAATAAAGCTCATCCTATGGATCATTTTACCTTGGGGTCTCTTTCATTCACTTAAAAAAACTTACAGTATGTGTGTACTGTTAAAAGATAAACTAAGACATATTAACAATTTTAAGAGTTTAATTGAGCAAAAATCTATTTGACTTGGGTAGTACCAAATTGGAAATTGTTAGGAGTGTTCCACTCACAGGAGCTCAGGGAGACATTTTCATAGGGAAAAGGTGGGAGTGAGTCAAGGAAATTATTAATTGGCTAAGCTTAAAGCCTAGTTGGGTATTTGTGATTAGTTGTCCTTGGGTTTTGATTCTGTAACCTTGAAGCATTTGTAGGCCTAGAGTTTGGTTTGCTTATGTAGGCTGCCTGATATCAGAACCACATCAGTCTAAGTGCCTCCTTATTAATTTAATTTAATAGTACACATGTGGGTATATGTGTCAGTATACAAAATAGTGTGTGTTTCTGAGGGGCAGTGTTATTAAAGTGCCAGGATTAGATTATGCCAAGGTTTCTAACTTGAACCCACTGGGTTCGTGCCATTTAGTGGGCTCTGCTATTTAGTGTGGTAGGAAAATGCAATGAACAGGTTTGGGTGGGTGAGAATCATGTACTTTTCTTAGGATATATTCAATTTGTGGTACTTTTGGGACTTCCAAGTGGAGATGTCAGAGAGGCATCTATATCTCCCTGGCATTTAATTCTGGGTCTGTAAGAGAGCCAGTACTTAATATTTGCTGAATGAATTTTAGGGAAGAACACTTCCTGGTATGAACAAATATTTAGCTCCATGGGTATGTACTGTTGCCTGTAAGTTGCTCTAGCAGAGATCATAGTTGAGAATGACCTAAAAATATAAACCACTACCACAACAAACAAACCAAAAATTATGGAGAGGTGACATAATTTAATTTACACTAAGGTGTACATGACAAGCATGAGCACCTCCTTCAAAGCAGATGTCTGACACTGGAGGGGGAAGATGGTGCTAAAGTACAAGTGCTGTGCAAGCTTGTTTTATTTAATAGAGTATCTGCAGTGCCTAGCACAAGTACTCAGTGAATGCTATTTTGAATAAGACATCTAAGATGAATTTTGCCCAAGGCCAATGCTGTTCCATTAAAGTAAATTTTGTGACTATAGATTCTTTTTTTTTTTTTTTAAAGATTTTATTTATTTATTTGACAGAGAGAAACACAGTGAGAGAGGGAACACAAGCCGAGGGACTGAGAAAGGGAGAAGCAGGTTTCCCACCGAGCAGGAAGCCCGATGTGGGACTCGATCCCGGATCTCCAGGATCATGACCTGAGCTGAAGGCAGTCGCTCAACCAACTGAGCCACCCAGGCGCCCCAGTGACTATAGATTCTTGAGAGAATTTGAACATTGTCTGAAAATCATTCACCTCCTACTACCTTCTCATACACATTCTGTACTTTGTTGTCTTCTTAGTTTTATCTATGGAGTGACTTCATTTATATCAAGGATACAGAATTACACAACCCTGGGATGTGCACAGAAATTACAGTTTCCGTATTTGCAGGCTGGTTCTAAACTTAGCCCAGTTGGGTAAATTTTCTCTTTGAGGTATTATTCAGATTCCTCCCTCCACCCTTGTCCTCTTTTAAGATGGTGTCAGTGAAAAGGAGAAAGATCTTCATAGGTTTGGGAAGAAGGTGGTCTTCTTGGGTGAATCCTGATTGGTATCCACAGAAATCCGGTTCGCTGTCCACTTTCTCTGGGCATGCTGCATGTCATGACTTTGTGGAATGTTTCATAGTTTTGGTCAGGGTCCAGGCCCTTCTCCATATTGACTGACCTCTTGACTCTTCCTGCTTCTATAGAAGATCTATAGAAGAACCCACTGAGTTGCTGTCAAGTGCTCCACAGGGTCCCTGGATCAGGTCATCCACTACACAGCCTGTGGGCCCACTTTGCCTCCTGCAAGGGTCCTATGGCCCTCTATTCAAAGTGTGATACATGCACATGTAATTGCTATTTCCATGATTTTCTTTTAGACCTCCATGAGGAAAGAGAGTTTTTCCTTACCATCTTTTCTTTTCCCCCAAATTGTCCCATCTTTTCCATTTCAATGAAGCTAAAATGAAAAATGGGTACAAGGCAGAAGGAAACATACATTGGAAAGTATTTTGAAAATATATGGTTATACACATTTGTAGTCTGTGAGCACCAAAGACAGGCCGAAGGTAGTATAAATAAGGCCACAAAAAGTCTCAGGATTTCTTTTTTTTTTTTAAAGATTTTATTTTTTTATTTGACAGTTGACAGAGTGAGAGATCACAAGCAGGCAGAGAGAGAGGAGGAAGCAGGTTCCCTGCTGAGCAGAGAGCCCGATGTGGGTCTCGATCCCAGGACCCTGAGATCATGACCTGAGCCGAAGGCAGAGGCTTTAACTCACTGAGCCACCCAGGCGCCCCAGGATATTCTTTATGACAGAGTGCATCCACCCAGAAGTAATAAAATTGGCCCCTGGAAGAAGAGTATCACATCTCTTTGTTCTTTTGTTGCCATGTTGTCTTCATTGGTAAATGAAAGTCTTATTTCTCCAGTAACATAAAGCAGAGTGTCTAAGAAAATGAAATTGATTCAACTGAACTTGTACTTAAGGAGCCTACTGTGTGTTCAGCACTCAGCTTAGTGCTGTGGAGGAGAAAAAGGATAAAAGGCACATTTACTATCCACAAATAAGCTACAAACTTCTTGGAGAAACATGACCCATGCATATGAAGGAGTTTACTAATGAGACCAGGTGGTATAGGGTTGTTGGGGTAAATGTGTGGCATAGACTTTGAATGCTAGAAGAAATGAGGAGTGAGAAACTGGGAGATACGGGCTTGGAGGTCTCTAAGATATCATGGTGCATACACTAGATATTGAGGAGGACTGTGTTGCAGGTAGGTAGAGGAGTATGAAAAGGAGGGTGTGGAAGGTAGGAAAGTAGGAAGCTAGTAAGAGCCAAGACTGAACCAAGTATGATGGAATAGAATTGCATGTCTGAACTAGTAGCCACTAGTTATAAAATGTGAGTAGTTCATATTGAGATGTACTATACCTAAAATACATACCAGATTTTGAAGTTTTAATATGAAAAATAGTATAAAATATCTCATGAATAATTTTTAAAATACTGATTACAGGTTCAAATGATAATATTTTAAATATATTAAGTTATAGTATTAAAATTAATTTTCCTGTTCTTTTTACTTTTTTAAATGTGGTCACTAGAAAATTTATAATTACATTTTTGTTTGCATTACATTTATATTGGACAGCACTAGGAGAGAAAAAGTTGTCAGGGAAGAGAATGTCTAACTGAAGAAATGTTCTGTAGAGCCCCGTTGGTTCCTGCTTCTCAAAAAACAAAACAAAACAAACAAACAAACAAAACCCTCCCGCCCAAAAAAACCCACTTCCACAGGAAGGTAACCGCTCCTTTAGTACCAAAAGCAACCAAAAATTCAGTAATATTTCTAAATATTTCTAAACCCATATTGAATGGGTTTCATACAAACTGTAGAAGTTTATATATATATATATATATTATATATTATCTATCTATCTATCTATCTATCTATCTATCTATCTATCATCTATGAAATAAGATAGCTATGGGTAGGGCACCTTAGTGTGTAAGCGTGTGGCCCCTTGTGCTGACTCCGAGGTCTTCCCGGGTCTGTAACTATAACTTCGGAGCTGCATCTGGGTGATGAGGATGAAACAGAAAGAGAAAACTGGCCGCACTGGGTAGAGCCTTGAGTGCCAGGCATGAGATTTGGTACTTTATTTCCTAGGCAATAAGGAATCTTAAATACCTCATACTCTTTCATTATTTCCTTTGTTTGTCTAACCAGTGTAGCTTTTTGAGTAGCTCTTGTCTTGCTGCTGACTTGCACTGTTCCTGCAGCTTTTATATTGCTGCAAGTGACCTAGATCTCCAAAAGACTGAACTCTAAAAACTGAACTCTAAAAGATGGGACTGAACCTTTCTGGGTGTCCTCAAACCTCTTTTAGAATCACTGTGTGGTATCTGGTCAAGTCTGCCAGGTGAGGACCTGTTGCAGGCTTGGGTGACAGCTGTTGTTATCTTATAGCCAGAGACCCTGCTGCCCTCTTGTCTTCTATGTCTCTGAGTATTTTGAAATTCTTTCCCCGACTTGTGTTAAATGCCTGAGTTCCATTTCCAATGCCCAGTCCCCTCTTGCAAGATTAGAAGCATCCAACTTACCTGTCAGATAAAAGATAACTATGGCCGCTTGTCTAAAACCTGCTGCTCTTGAGGCTGTTATCTGGGAAGAGGTCTGCATAGGGCAGTCCTCGTGGTAGCAAACGACCCGCCACTTCAGGGTGTCATCTGAGGTTGGTGATCATTATAGTCAATAAGGCCCATACCCGCGGGGTTAAAAGGACATGTTATAAACTTGGTTAACCTTGCTACTGTTTGGGACACAGAGATTTATATTCTGGATTCCTCAAGCCTTTCTCAGGAGATTTTGTCCTGTAAGTCTTGCTGACAGATTTATCCTGGGCTCCTGTCATCGATGGCTGTTTTCTCACTAAGCAGGTGGAAAGCAGAAGCTGGGGAAGGGAACTGCCAACTGAGAGGTCATTTGGGAATTGGTGCCATGAAGTGGACATAAATTTTATGTATTCTGCAAGGCGTTAGCTATTGCTTCTGCCTTGTGCTAGATCTTTCCTTTGTGATGCTTTTTTGCCATCAGTGTTAGCATTATTGTCTGCAGAGGTAATTAGAGATTTAGGCCTTGACCATACAACATGCACAGGGCATCACATTTCCTACAGGAGGAGTGGTGAGGAGGGAGGGTTTGGTTATACCCACGAAAACAGGCCAGGCAAGATCTCATGAGACTGGGCTTTCAGACAACATTTCCAGGAACACTTTCAAACTGGTAGACATGCCTGTTGCTTCCCCCAGTCTCGCTGTCACCAACCACTCATGGCCAAGGGAGCAAATCCTGTTTGACTTTGGTTCAACCTGAGTGACAGAGGTTTCATAGGGAGAGAGTGATGAGATTAAGGAAATAAGGAACAAAATGGTAAAAATAATAATAAGAAGAAATAAAAATCACAGAACTTTAGTACTATAAAATTTTTAAAGGTATCAGATCCGATTTTTTTTTTCCACCATGGAATCCTTTGTTGATTCAAAACTGTTACAGTTAACATTTATTTAGCTCATAGCACAAAGTGGGAAGTGAGATAAATGTTTTATACATATTATCTCATTTATCTTCACAAAAACCCTGGAGGTAGGTGTACTGTCTTCATTTTCCAGGCAAGGGAACCAACACACAGATACTAAAGAACATGTGTGAGGTCTCACAGCTTAGAAGCAGCAGCAGAGTGGGGATGGGAGCCCCAGAAATTGGTGTCAGAGCTGGTAAGACACAAACTGGACACTGTGGGTATATTGTCCAAGTGTGCTCTTCACCTCTGTGTCCTCCTGGGGGGATAAAATGAGCAGAAAATCAGGGAGTTCCTTCATTGAAGCCAAGATAGGGTACAACCCAGACCTGACCTATTCACTTTTTACCCCTCACCCCAGTATCCCTAAGGGGATCAGTCCTTCTGATCTAGTCAAATTTCCACATATACTTGGTTGATGAAGCTGAGAAGCTGTTTGAACGATACTTAGCCTTGCCCAAGGTCACATAACCGATCAGTATCACAGCCCAGCCATCTTAATTCTGAGGCCACTGCCAACTCCAAACTCCCAAATAGCAACACCAAGATGCCTAACTGCACCTGAAACCCTGTTGTATCAATTTGTCAGTGCTAAGAGGTAGGCAACAGAGTTGGCCAAGCCCAGAGAATAACTTGAATGTTCTACAGAAACAAAATTTTGGTACAACTAAGAAATGGCACCAACCCTTCTAAGTTCCTGCCAACAGCTGATGCAACAGTTGGTTGGTCCAAAGCCTGCCCTCCCAAAATGAGGCCCACAGAATGCCCAAGGCTCTGTTCTTAGAACTTCTCATATGTTTTTAATTGCTAC
Source organism: Spilogale gracilis (assembly GCA_004023965.1). NCBI lineage: Eukaryota > Metazoa > Chordata > Mammalia > Carnivora > Mephitidae > Spilogale > Spilogale gracilis. The sequence goes on along the minus strand of PITA01002768.1, from coordinate 53,775 downwards.
CAAGGTAACTCTTGATCTCTTTCAAGGTCTAACCTAGTAGGTTCTTCCTACCCTGCTGAACTTTACAATCTGGTTTCTTCTGCTTTGGTGTACTGAGAGCTCCTCTAAGGGAGCTACTCCTTACTTTTTAAAAAAGGAATTCACTTTTGCATGTCCTCTTCCTCTTTCTTGGCTTCCTCCTCAGAGAAAGGGACCTGATAATTTTTAATTAGATCTCTGTGAAGGGACTGAAATCTGTCTTGAGATTAAAGAGGTGCAGGTTGTCATTGAAATTCTGCCTTAGCTACTTAATCAGCTGCCCACTGTGATGCCCAAAGTATTCATGACTGAGCAAATGTTCTCTGGTCTGAGAAGGGAGATAGAAAGGACTATTAGGATACAGAGGGTGGGGGCAACAGCTGGAAAGTTATGGGAAGATGGTTGGTTCTTTTTTGTAGCCCCATGCTCTGTTCCCGAATATGGATGCTGTCTTCCATAAGGCTGAATCTGAGGATACAGAAGTAAAAGCTAAATGGTTTTATATTATTGAAAGGAAAGAATTATTATTATTATTATTATTATTATTATTATTATTATTATTTTGGTCATTACCATCTAATTTTTTTCTTTTTTTTATTGTTACTTAATTTTTTTCCCCAGTGTTCCAAGATTCATTCCCCATTCCCCACACCCAGTGCTCTATGCAATAGGTGCCCTCAGTACCCACCACCAGGCTCTCCCATCCCCCCAAGTCCCTCAGTTTGTTTCTGTGTCCAAAGTCTCTGTTGTTTCATTTCTCTCCCTGGATTACCCTACTTCCCATTTACTTTCCTTCTCCTACTGTCCTCTACATTACCCCTTATGCACCACAAGTAAGTGAAACCATGTGATACTTGACTTTCTCTACTTGGCTTATTTCACTCAGCATAATCTCTTCCAATCCAGTCCATGTTGCTACAAAAGTTGGATATTCATGAAAGGAAAGAACTATTTTTTCAAAAAATTTTAAAACTTCTTTCTTGCAACCAGGGCTTGTTTCATGAGAAGGTGACCTATGCAGTTGTGTAGGGCACCCAGCTTGGAAGTGCTCCTCACTTGTTTTAATGCTCCACTATTGCCATCTTAAAATTCTTAATAATTTTTTAACATGGGGCCTGGCATTTTCATTTTGTACTAGGGCCTGCACATCATGTAGTATGTCTAGCCTGCAAACCGGTTTGGGGTATGTGGGTTTGTGGTGGAAGTGGGTAAGAGATTTATGTTTGTAAGGGAGGTATGACCCACTCTAGTTTGTAGCCTTTTTACAAAAACCTGCTCTGGCATAAGAATATATGTTTAATTCAGAGTAACAACAACAACAACAACAAGAATCTATACTATATGAGAAGCTTGTGGTTACACTTTGGTATCTCACCTTTATGAGTTAAAAGATTAATCATTTCTCAGTGCCTTGTGCTATTTTTAGCTTCGAGGTCCTGAGACTCCAGTGTATGACCTTTTCTAACCAGTGCCTGCCTTGCTGGCAGTCAGGTTACCATGGGTCAAAGCCCAGACACTTCATCTGTTGTTTTTCCCCTTGGGTACAGAATGAGACCTCATAACAAAGTAAGGGTTTTGGTGTTATTTATTATCCTTCTAGTAGATAATATTTAAGATACATCATTGAATTACTTCTAGAAATTTCAGGTCATTATATGCAAAAGACTGAGTGTTATTTTTCAAGGTAAATGTTGAAAAATGCCAACATTATAAAAAATTATGTATATAATCTTTAGTGAAGTCATGAAATATTTATTGAGCATTTGAAAGAAGACATTAGAAAGTAAATGTTTCATAATATAATTATAAATATTAGCAAGATTATCAACATCAGGTTTAAGATATTATAATGAAGAAAAATAACAATAAGAGAAGAACGTAAGTAGCTGAGTTAAGAAAAAAAGGATAATGTAATTCTTAATCTCATTTGTCAAAGAATGTCGAAAACCAGAAGTCTACTTTATTTTGTAATTTAAGTGAGGCAGGGGCCAATTACGCCTTGTCATTTGGTTTGTAGCTATTATTTGTAAATACACAGTTGACCATTGAACAACATGTGTTTGATCTTGGGTTATACGTGGATTTTTCTTTTCTATAAACACAGTATAGTACTGTAAATGTATTTTTCCTCTTTATAATATTCTTAATAACATTTTCTTTCCTTTAGCTTACTTAAGAATATGGCATATAACACATACAACATTCAAATATGTGTTAATTGACTGTGTTATTGGGAAGGCTTCTGGTGAATCATAGGCTATTAATACTTAAGGTTTTGGGGAGTGGAAGTTATGAATGGACTTTTGACCATGGGGGGTGGGAATCAGTGCTCCTACCCTCTGTTGTTCAAGGATTAACTATATATGGACCACCATGCATGACTGGGTAGTGTTGACTTGTCATCTGCTCTTTGCCTTCTCAGAGAAGCAAATCAGAATACTGACCCTCATTTTGAAAGACTGTGCAAAGTGTTTGGGGGTCCTTATGGTTTTTTTTTTTCCCAGCATAGACTAAAAACTCAAATATCTATAGGGGTCAAGCAGCCTACCAAAATGGGTATGTGCCCAGGTGAGGACTAAGATGAACTGGAGAGCCCTGTCTGGTCTCAAATGAGCAGCCCTACTCAGCAATTGATGAGAGCTGACTGGAGAGGATATTGTCAGAAGTTCTGATTTTTCCCAAAGAGTAGATCATCTTTACTGGGGAATTTGGAATGCTGGCTAGTGAATCAAACATTTAAAAATTCTGTTCAAAAGCAAATAAGCATCTATGGCTGCATGTTGCCATGAGTTGTCCACCCTTATGCAAGTACCCTGTGTTCTTGTGTGCGCTGGGGCATGGATAAAAGTAGAGGGGAGGGGAGAGATCTTAGGAATGTTATTTTCAGACTGAATTTATTTTTATAAACTAAAGTAAGTGGATTCCTTTTTCATTAGGTTATGGGGCAACTCTTTTTCTTGTTCTAATTTAGTTGACCCTAGTTTCACATAGTTCCTTCTTCATGGACTCTATTTGCATAACTACACAATAGAAGTGAAAATCTAATCTTCACTTCACATTGGAGATTAGAAAATAAAGGAGTAGGCACAGCATTTCTGGTTAAGATGTGTGCAATGAAAAGGACCACATATGGAAGATGAAACAACACAACTTCTTAACTATTATTTGACTAAATTGATGTGAAAAATATGCATACCGTGCTGACATATTTTATGGATTGGGCATATCTTAATGGGTATGTGGCTTAAGTGACTACACCATTTCTCACTTTCAACCCTGAAATTATGTGGGATCAAATCATTGACTTTGTAGATTTTATGGAATATTTTCCTTATGGATAAATTGGTTAGACTAAGCTAAGAACTTTTGATTGAGTAAGAAATAAAACATCTTTAAAGCTAGTATCATTTATCCTTATATGGAATTATAATCACTTCTGTGCAAAATTTATAGTTTCAGATGTTAAATTTTATGATGTTGCATAATTAGAATATTAGAATAACCTGTGTCTCTCACTAGCAAATTTCATAGATTACCCATCTTTTTTTCTGAAAGGAAGCCTAAATTGATTTATTTTGGTAGAAACATGTATGATGTGTATGTGTTGTGTAGAGTGTGCATGCGTGTATTTATGGTACAGTGCGTATGTATACATGGTGGGTGGTGGATGGTGTGTCTGTTTGTGTGTGTCCTAGCTGTTTTTGATATTTACAGACTTAGTGCTGTTTGAAGTTCACTGTAAGATACCCATATTCAGGGATGCAAAGTTCTTGTGCTGATCCCTAAATTTCCCTCTTTCTCCTTGCTGGCTATTTTGATTTCATGATGATTTCATCTTCTTTTCTCTCACCAGCGTTGTTACTTATCTCCTAGTGCTATCTTCAAAGCCAAGTGTGAATCTTTTAATGATTTCCTTCTTTCTCTCTGGTTTTACCCTTTCCAGATTCCATTCTCAACCCTCATGAGCCTTCTTTCCATTGTGTTGCTCTTTTTTCCTTCCCCTGAGTGCTTCCTACTTAACCCTCTACCTCAGATCCTTTCTTCATTTGTTAATGTTTAGTTTACCTTTCTGTCTGTCAGTTTTACTTTATTATATGATTTCTCAAATCTTAGATCTTTTTCTTGTTTCTAACCCATTTTTTTCTCCATTTAGACCACTGCACTTGCTTTATATCTTTACCACTTTGCCTCCCTTGAGAAATGAACTCACAACTTCTCCCTTGTCCTTTTCCTCCCACTTTTTGCTTCTCTTCTCTGTTCTCCTCCTTTTGTCTTATTTTCTCAGTTGTTTTCAAACAGCATTTAAAGCAGCTTTCAAAGATGCTTACAATAAGGTAGTTAAAGAAATAAATTAAAAAGTAACACAGGAGGAGAATCAGAATAGATAATGTGACATGAATAGGAAATGAGTTAATAAACACCTCACCTATGACTCAGGCTCCCCAGAGACTTCCTGATTTTTCCTCTTGCTCATCTTGATGATATTCCTCCCCTGGGAACATGTCAGAGAAGATTTCCAATGGCTCAAGAGTCAAAAGGCACTGTGATCACTTAGTTGACAGTGTGTTGGTGCCATAGCTAAAGACCAGGGTGAGAACAACTGGCCTTTGAGAGTATCCAAATACCAGCCATTTTATTACTGACACAGAGCCCTTACTGACAACTGTTTTTCAAAGGGAAAATGCCAGTCATGAAGAAAGGGTTGGGTGTCACCCTTTATCTGCCTCATCACATGGTAACCCAAGAGTGGATCATGCATCATCCCCAATTGATATCATGTCACCTCTGCTGGACTGCATCTGCCTTTCCTTTTCTAGTTTTGCAAAAGTGCTATGAGAAGGCTCCCAAGGCCCTTTTTACCATTTCCCCTCAGGCTCTGGGATGGATGCCATTTCTGCCTCTGGAGTTTTCTGAGGCTTGGGAACATTGTAATTTCTTGATGGCAAGTTCTACTATTGATCTTGATTTCCTTAAACATTTTGCCCTCCTCCTTCTGGAAATTTATGCTTGTTTCTGGCATCTGCCCCATCTTTTGTGAACATTCAGGCACAGAATTCATTTAATTTTTTTTATTAATTTTAATCTTCTGGCAGTAAATCTCCCTTGCCATTTCTCTGGCCTCTTGTTCTTTGTGTACTTAAAAATATCTTATTTATTTCAACCTCGTATATAATTTATCTTGTGCTCATTCTGTACCTTTGTTTGTCTTAACATTTTTTATACTATCTTGATTTAATTCTGTAATAGTTGAGGGCCTCCTCTACCTGATATAGTTGCCCATATGCCCCTTCTTTGCCTTTGAATGATCCTCCCAACACTGACTCTCCCCGCTCATCTCCCTCTCCCTTGCCTTGGTATTTATTACCATGCATTTCCTATTGGCTGGTAATCACTTATCTTAATTTTCCATTTTTTCCCCTCCTTTCCATCCTATTACTTTATCCACTGTTACTCTTACCATAATTTTTCAGCTACCTAAGACTATTCTGACTTGAGATGATTTGTTGCTGCCTCTTCACATGTCCAGTATGACATAGAAATCCAGCCCACCCATCTCTTTCTTCTTTCTTTTTTGCAATAAACGGCCAAGTTAATTCAAGTTTCTATCCATCGTAAAAGAAATCACTCTTCAACCATATGGGATAACTTATGACTGCAAATAAAAATTCCCCAATGTTTTGCTCCTCACAAGTTTTCACTTCCCCAGCACAGCTTGGGAAGTCTAAGATGTTAAAATCCCTAGGGAGCACATATTTTCATAAAAACCCACTTTCAATTTCTAGAATGTTTCTCCTCACAGAGACTTGATTTTTCAATAATATTAGAGAGCATCACAGCTTCTCTCTTCTACTCTTAGTCTCACCTCTGCCTGTTCTGCTTTTTCAAGGAAGGCAATTTTGAGTTATCTACCTAGTTTGTTTTCCTCAATGGATGGGCTAGAAGGTTTTAAATATAAATATAGGCTTCAAGATCTTTCTCAGTATAACTTATGAATAAAAGCTCACATTAAAATAAAAAAGCCCATTCTGCTTAAATTAATTCTATTTCTGGAGGGTTTTTTGTGAACATAGTTGGAGCTGTCTACACTGCTTATGATGTCAGTGCTTGGCATTGCCTCAAAACCAGCCACGAATTAATGGCAGAGCCAGGGCATTGTAAGCAGTTGTGGGTGCTACATGGGCTTACATAGGACCCAATCCTTCTCCAGAGATGTTATAGGATTGCTTTTATATATAAAAAAAATAGGAACTAAGTACATTTTGGTGGGATGTATGGTATGGAGATAACCTCTGTAATTGATTGATTGATCGTTTGATTTCTTATTCCAACACCTTTGTGAGGAAAGGAACAAAACTGGCCATATAATCACTCTGACTCAGTCTATGTCCATCCAATTTGATAGAAGTAATTTTCCAAAGCTATTGTCCATACCTATTTATTAAATGTTAACTTTCTTACTGTTGACTGTTAAGAGACTTCCTGAATTTTAATTTTCCGTGTCATCATTGGAACATCCATTGCTCGTGGAAGGGAATTGGCAGGGTTGGGTTTTTCTCTAGGCTCCACTCCCCTGTCACTTTAATCTTTGAGGTCTCTGTTTCAATTTATATATCTTGAGGGCCATGTTTTCATTCTCTCCCTGCCTGTCAGTGATGCAGTGAGAATGGGATGACATGGCCGTAGGAGGCAATACAACTAAAGAGAAGGAACTGGCTAATACTTCTAGCTAAGTAGATTTACATTTATGCTCTTAGATTTCAAAGCCTTGCCTGGTAAAGTTCTAGCTACCAGTTCTTTGAAAGCTCTCTCTGAAATTTTCTGGAATTTCCAGTATATAATGCCTAAGATGATAGCTTTCACCTGTCCTAACATCTTACAGACTATTCTAGAAGTAGAGGACTTTTAATTTTTTTGATGACTATCAGTTACATTTTTTTCTATGTCTCAGTTACGCAGCTTCAAAATGATCACTTTTGAAATATGCTGCCAAATCATTTATTATCCTTTAAAGCATACCTGGACTTACACAATGCTGTTATTATTCTCATTCCTGGACCATCTTTTCAAAGGTGCCTGTGTGGTACACTGTCAAGAATTTGGGGACATTTTCTCTTTCCTATCCCGAGAAGATCACCAAACAACTTTACTATGCATATCGTAGTTCCCGATGTTTTTCCAACAGGGAAAACATTTTATTCCACAAATAAATACAGGGTTGGTATGAAAATAGCTCTAGGAGTAATAAAGATTTAAATTTAGACCAAGGTTTAAATGACTGCTACGGGATTCGTGCCTGGGCAGATTTTGCATGTGGCTATGTGGTGAAGAGACATCCTAGTTTCTGGAAGGCTGGGAGAGAGACCTAGAGAGTGGTAATGGAAAACGTAGAAAGGGAAGCTTTAGTTGCAGAGGGAGCTAAAAACAGATTCTGTCACCCTCACAATTTTGCCTTTGCATTTTCTTAGTCTTTCTTATTGCTGGGTTTCAGCTACTTTGAAGAAACCTCAGTTTGCTTTTCAGGGTTTCTGATTCTTCAGATTCTATAATATGATGTTTCTTGACTACGGTGGAGACGAAATCTGCAAAGCCGACCGGTGGAAATCAGTCCAGTGCTGTGGGAGAATCATCAGAAAATATCCCTGACATACTCCTTCCTTTAGCTGTGAGAAGGTCAGAGAAGCCTGTCCCTCCAGTGGCTTCTGTTCCTGTCACTCAGCACATAAGTTCCAGATAGGGCAGATGCATCTGGAGGGGTCAGCCGTTCCCCTTGTTACCTCTAAAAATGAGCTGTTTTGTTTTTGTCATTCAGTTATTGCCACAGTAATGGCCCATTAAAAACCAGCCCCAAACCTAGTGGCACACAAAAATGAACATTTATTTCTTGCCTACATGTGTGTTGGTTGGCTGGTCCAGCCTTAGCTGGGATCGGCTTAATGTATAGCTGGTTTCAAGTCGGCTTCACATGTCTCTTGTCATTCTGGGACCTGCGACTCCAGGATGCTGTTTTTATAGCCACACATAAGAGGACAAACTGCCCGTGCAAGCCATTTCCAGTTGTTTCTAGCAAGCTTCAGTAAGTTGAAGTAAGCCACATGATCAAACCCTAAGGCAAGGTGTGGGAAAGAGAATTCTGTCTACCCAGGAGGTCATATTGAGGGTATGGAGATTTAATATTGCTGTAGGAGATTGGGACCAATAATTAAAAACGCCGTAGGCTCTGATAAAATAATAACCCAAACTATTGAACATCCAAAGACAGTCACATAAAAGGTGGTTGGACTCTCACAGGACAAATATTAGTGAGAACAACATGTATTTATATTTATAGTAAATGATAAAATAATAGAATATTTTATATTATTCCAAGCTGTTCCATAATGAGTTTTATCTAGGAGTCTCAGACCAAATGTAAAATATGTGTATGCATGTGTGGTTTTCTAACCATTTATTTAATATTTATTATTAATTGGGCATTATGTTAAGTGCTTTTACATCCATTATCTTATTTATTCTGCTCCCTGTTCCCATGAAGATGATCTTTTTATCCCCTTTTGGAAAATCTGAGTTTGAGAGAGCTTATGTAAGCTAACCAAAGTCCCATAGCTAGTAAAGGGTAGAAGCAAAACCTCCTATGGTGGCCTCAAAGTATTTTCTTGTATCTACTGTGCTCGTGCTGCCCTCGCAGTGTATGAAATCAATAACCCCACCAAGTAGATGTTGTCATTTTCATTTCATAGAGCTGTTAAAAAACAAAACAAAACAAAAAACAATAAAAACAAAATTGAAACAAACAAACAAAAAACCAGACAAGTGACATGAATCATGCACTTGACAGAGTGCTAAAGGGGCGGTGCCGGCCCCAGAATTTGTGTGTCCTGCACCCAGTCCCGTGGTGGCTTCAGTGCTGGACTCAGGCTGGCTGCATTGAGTTGTTTATTTTCGAAACCACTTGTGCCTGCTGGTGTCCTGTCCCTTCTTACTGCCACCTCTTTCTCTTTGGGTTCTTCCCTTCTCACCTAGAACTGTCTCTTTATAGATCTACTGGGAGGATCATGCTGTGATGAAATCACAGTGCTGCACTCCCCACCTCTCTGCCAGTTTGGGTTATTTCTGTTCAGACACAGATTTGGCCAGCAGGGCTGTTGACAGTTATTTGCTGAATTCATTTCAGGTTGTTCCCAAGCCTGGCCCACAAAAGGAAATCAAGCAAAGTATACTCTTGCTGTTTTTAGGAAGCACATTCTAGCTGGCCTGAGAACAGAATGCTGGGCTTTTAACTGCCAGGACCTCCAGGGGTGAGGATATGTGTTTACATAGATTTATATTATTATATGAAATGATTTTCTAGAGCAGTTGTGGAGGGAAAAAGAAGTTACACAAAGCAGCCTGGGGAGAGTAAATAAATTGGAGGAACAGCAGCTTGACTCACTTTACTTTGATTGTTGGGGATTTTTATCTGTGTATTGACATGGCAAACCTAGTTCAGTTATATTTCCTTCTTCATCTCTGCTCACACTTGGGATCCGAGGACCTACTTTAATCTGATAAACATTGGAGTAACTTGGATGATAGGGCTCTCCCTGAACACTTTATTAGTATCTCCCAGGAGCCGAGGGGCAAGCAGGATGTTGTTTACCTTTGCCAAGATGTTGTTCTGAACACCATGCCCTCTCTGCTGTGAAATACTGTCCTCTGTTGTCTGAAACCAGAGCAAGAGAGCCAGACCTAAGGCCAGGATTGGGAACAGGAATATAAAGAGCGCTCTCTCCCAGGATTGATGTTACCAAAGCACCATGACCATCAAACTACTGAATTGCCAGGTTAAAAGATGTTAAAAGAAATAGTGACATGAGCCTAACATAGTCTTGGATGGGGTCCTGAAAAATGAAAATGTTTAGTTTTGTATAAGGGAATAGTTTAGTATGAGAGGGAATAAAGTATTAAGTGGGGAAGGGTTTGTAAGTGTGGCTTCTCATATTGGTGCACTGATTATGATTTATAATTTAATAATATCAGCATCAGGGAGCAAGAGAAACCCAAACCAGATAAAAATAGGATAAACATGCATAATGGGAAAAGCAGCAACCTGACAGTGGGGAAACTGGGTTATTGTCCTTTTCCACCATGGACAGCTAGGTAGCTTTGGGAAAGTCACTTATCTTCCCTATGTCTTCTGGTGGAAAAGTTAGAGCCTAGATTGCTTACTGTGGAAAGTTGATTTGAGGGTCAAATGAAATAAAGTACATGAAAACATTTTGTAAACTGGAAAGTAGTATCCAAATATTTGGGTTTATTATTCTTTCTTAATTCTGCTATTCCACTGCCCTCTCCTCCAAAGAAGAGAAAAATGTTGGCACAGGATAATTTTCACAGTTTGAAAGGAGGGGTAAGTTGTTGCCTTTGCATCCTTCACTGCTAACATCTGTCACCCCCAGCTCTGACAGCTGCTTCAAAGTTTGTGCTATGAAAGTCTCAAAACAGGGTTGGGTCAGCCTCCAGTCTCTACTCTGCCATGCCCCAACCATATTAAAAAATTAGCATCTCTTCTCTTTCCATCTGCTTGGAAAGAGGCCATGAAGGGAAGCTCTCGACAGTCTTTTCACCCTATTTTTCATTTAGTTTGGGTTTTTTTCCCCCACCACCCTAATATTAGCAAATTGTAAAATATGACCAATTATATTGCAACCCCGCTTAATACTTTATTCCTTTGCACACTAAAGTTTCCAGTGAATTGTTTCACTTCTTAGTACTCCATCCAAGAAAATTTCCTGTTATAGTAATATTATATAATATATAATATATAGTAATATTAATAATAATATATTTTTAAACCTTGACTTAACATTATAGTAGTGCCAAGAGGCTCTAGTTGCTATTTTGTTGAAATAATATCAGGTTTCCTGTGATGCTTTACATAGCTGTCATCTCAGTGATATGATACGTCCATGATTTATTGACCTACTAAAAGTGCTGTCATTGACTTGTCATAATAAACTTTTCTTAAAATATTAAAGGCGTAGAACATTGAGTAATGGCTCAACCAGTACGGAGCCTTGACTTGGTTGTGGATTTGGATTTGGTGGCCTGAAGTTCATCTTTCATGCCTTGAAAATGAAACTCTGCCTTGGCCCCCTCTCACTTCCTACTCCCCCTTACTCCCCTCTCCCCAGGGTTAGTGCAGAGAGGAGGGGAGAGCATGTAAGAAACTCTGAACATGAAGGACTGACCATAAGCTTCAGCACAATGGTCACTGCTGTGTCTGGAGAGACTTTCTGGCCTTAGCAGAGATGAATCTGAACACCACAGTCCTCATCCAACTAACTTTGAGAACAGACTTTTATGTCCACTGTGGTGAGGTGGTGGTAGGGGTTAATTTTTTTTCCAGAAAGGGAAAAATGTCTGACCCTGGAATCTAGGTTTATTGGCCATGGATATGCAAGCAGGGAGAAATTTTGAATTGGGGGATCTCCAGGCACAACTGAGACACAGGAAAGGCTTGCAGTAGAGTCTTTGCCTCCCTTTCAGGGACCCGTATCTCTGACTCTGGCATGCTTGGTGGCTGGTCTTCTTGACTCTGGCACTAAAGGAGGTTGATTCTGGTGATTTTACCACTGTTATCCATTATCTCCTTAGGTCCAGCGGGCTGTTCAGATAAGGTTGTGGTGAAGCAATAGGGCTAGGAGATCCTCCCCACGCAGTATGCATTGGAGATTTGTTTCTAATCCATTTGTCTCAAAGTAAGACAAATTGATAAAAGAGTGAGTCCTAGGTTCACAAAATCTAGAAGTGGGGCTAAGTTGGGGATAAGGAAATAAGGGAGATATGAGGAATAATGAAGAAAGCTGAAAAGAAGTGAGATAGTAGAAATGAGAAAGTCAAATGGTAAGCCACAGTCTCAAAGAAGGAGATGCAATGAAGCATTTATGGGTATTTACTTTTCTAAATGTATATGTGCAAACATACATGACCAAAACCCTAACGGATTAATTGTCGCTAAATTGCCTTTGAGACTTTAACTTGAATATAGTCTTTTGACCAGATCAAATTTTATGTGAAATCTTTAAGGCTTCCCCCCCCTTTCTTATCCACAGAAATTTTACTTGCATAGAAAGATTGGGTGAGAAATTGTTAAAAAGTTTCCAGAGGAGAGGTGAGTGGGAAGATGGGTAAAAGAGATAAAGGGATTAAGAACACTTATTGTGAGGAGCACTGAGTAATGTATAGAATTGTTAAATTAAAGAAAATCTTGCAAAATTTCAATTCCTTTGTAGTAATAAGTTTTTAATTGAGGAAAAACAAATTTTGAAAAGAAACAAAATGCATATCTGTAACAATGTATAATACATAACTTTGTAATTCCATTACAGTTTAAAGTCATTTTATCAGGTTAGAAACATAAATATATCTAAATATTTGAAGAATTTTGAATGCTCACAGGATGGTCATGCTTGGTTCATTTAGAGATGTGAAGGTCTGAATAAGCCTCCAACAACAAAAAAGACTATGCCTACGACAAAATGTGCTCAACCCAGACTTGCCTACTGACAGATAAAAAGGTCAAGTTTCAGAGGAGACATAAAATTTATGTAGAGAAAATTCCTGTGTTTTAATTTTAGGAAACCAAAAATGTACTTTGGGAAGACTTTTGATTTTGTTGTTGTTGTTATGATTTCACATTTCTAGATAAAAAAGAAAGGGTATAGAAATTAACTTTCCTCATTCAACAAGCTAGTGCTTCATGTTGTCAGTGTCAATGGATCAGAAATACCGTAGGTAGTTCAATCATATTCTCCCAGAGTAGAATGCTAAGAAATCAGTCACTAAACCTACATGATAGAATTCCTCAGAGAACAAAATAAGAAAGTAGCTGAGGGACATGGAGGGGGGTGCTTTTAACATATAATGTTTCAGTTACTGGAAATATACCAGATATAGTTATCTCATGGCTACTTTAGATCTTAAGCTGCTTGAGAACAGGCATGAATTTATCAGGTAGTCAGCAAGACTGGCAAGACTGTAGAGGATCCAGATGATGCACTATGCACTGTTAGCAGATTTTCATTTTTCTTTCCTGTGCAACAAATATTTTTTGAATCAATATGTTCTAGGTCTCCTGGTAAGCAGAACCAACACAGCAGTAAACAAGTCTTCAGTGTGTTCATGGTGTTTACATTCTAGCAGACAGGACTGATAAAATGTGGAAGACACTGTTTTTAGACCTCTAAACCTCAAACCTTGGAAGTTGAATTGGAATGAAAAGGAGTACATCTGAGGGAGCAAATGCAAGATAGTATATAATAAAAAGCATTTATGTTTAGACACTCAAAACTTTTGCAGAGTGGAAATCCAGGAGCTATGGAAAGCTTTGAAAAGAGATCAAGTGTTTTTGGCCTGGAAAGATGAATGAGATTGAGAAAGAAAGGAACATAAGGAGTAATATGGAGGACAGTAGGAGAAGGAAAGGAAATGGGAAGTGGGGTAAATCGAGGAGGGAGATGAAACATGAGAGACTTTGGACTCAGAAGCAAACTGAGGGTCTTGTAGGGGAGGGGTTAGGGTGATGGGTGAGCCTGGTGGTGGACATTGAGGGCATGTATTGCATGGAGCACTGGGTGTGGAGCATAAACAATGAAAAAATAAAATAAAATAAATAAGGAAAAAGAAATTAAAATTAAAAAAAAAAAAGAAAGAGGCAAGGAGTTCTAAGGAGTTCTTGACAGGGAGAACATCAATGGGCAGGGATAAGGATAAAGGGATCTGTGTCCTCTTTATACTCAGCAAGTCTGGTTCTGTGCCAGGGACTTGATGGCATCCTACTACAGTGGTGGCAGCTTTCTCAGCTCCTCTTTGAGCTCCTGCACACCTCTTATTATTGACAGAATGAGGGAAAGCCTGGCTTATAGCACATGTTACCATTGGCAATATTCATGCAGGGTGACATACTAAGTAAGGGGTTGCCTTTACCCTTACTTGAAATCAATGCCTTGTTGACAGAGCTATTTCTTAGAGCTGAGATGAAGGAGGTACCATGAGTCTCATGTTGCTCTCCCCTGGAAAAGCTGGTGAGAAACCAGTGACTTGTGACTCACATGGAGCCTGGCATAGGGCATAAGGAATTTGGTATGGCTCATTCAGGAAGTCAGTTGATTGAACCTCAGATAAACCACAAACATAAAATGCAAATCCCTGTGCTTTTCAGAGGTTGTCTATCTCAGGACTAAATTTAAAGGTTTAAAGGAGTTTCTTCCCTTGGGGAAGGGTAGAGAGGGAGACTATGCAGGGAAAACATGTCAATTCTTTATTTTTTTTTGCAAGGACCTCCACATGGTAAAAGGATTTGTAGGTCCAAATAGAAACAGGGAGAAACATGATTAGTTTAGAGAAAATCAGTCAAAGCCTCTGTTTGCTGTTATGGAAACCAAACAACTGCTGGATTGAATGATACTAATATTTTTATTTTCAACTGTTCTTAGAAACTGTGGAGACATAGCCTAAGTTTATACAGTCTTAGATTAATTCCATAGTCTGCATATTTGGTAGGAAAAATTAACTACATCAGAGAAAGTTTTAACACTCTAAAAAAGAAATGCATGGAATCTACATAAACAACCACAGAAAAATAAGCTTTACATTAAAAAAATTAAAGAAAAAAATGTGAAGGATAAAGCTACAAATTCAGTACTGTACAGTGGCTTCATGAAGGACAACCGTGCGTCTTCCAAGGAGGTCTGGTGAGTCTTTGCAATACAACATGAGCTTTTGTGCATGCTGTACTTGGTGTAAAATTCAATATATAGAGAAAGGCAATTAGGAAGAAATGTTTATTAAAAATAGGTCAGGGAAATGTTGAATAAATAAATAAATGAGGGAGAATGGGAAAATCTTCCTTAAAGAGGAAGTCCAAATAACTTAAGTAGATACCCCCTTCTCCAGGAGATAGAGCTATATAGGAACTCACTTCCAAAGGATAGAGCATGGGAAGGGAAAAATAGTAACTTTACAGTAGAGAAACCCACAGACACCACTAGGACCAAAAGATCAAGGTATGAGATCACCAGTACTAAATTAGATTGATATCCCTATAGTCTCTTATATGAGAAGGGTACTTCACCTCCATACTATTCTTTCTAAAAGTCTATAACTATGATCTGGTCATGAGAAAACATCAGAAAAACTGAGCACTGTTCAGTAAAATACCTAGCCAGTATTCCTCCAAATGGTGAAGGTCATGCTAAACAAGGAGACTGAGAGGCTGTCACAGATCAGAAGGGACTAAGAAGGTATGGCTAAATGAAAACTGGTATGGCTCCTGGACTGGCTCCTGGAACAGAAAAATGACATTAGTGGAAACACTGGTGAAATCCAAATGAAGTGTGGAGTTTAGTTAGTAGTAACATACCAATATCGACTTCTTAGTTTTGGCACGTGTATTGTGGTGATGTAAGATGTTAACATTAGGGGAAAGGGGGTGAAGGGTATATAGGAGCTCTCTAATATCTTTGCAGTTTTTCTGTAAACATAAAATTATTCCAGTGATTATTGCTTTTTCCTTTATCTCCTATCTCTTCTTTACCCTAGATTCTGTGAATGTAGGACTTATACCTATTTCTAATTTCTCTGTGTTATAAGAGAAAGTGTTCTTTGCTAAGCAAAAGGAGATAGTGGAAACTTGTCCCTCACTAAAAAGCTCTTTGTCTTTATTTTCTGGTTTTTACTATCATGCTGTGAGGTTCCAATATAGTTATAAAACTCTTGAGTTATCTTTATTCATAAAGTCATAAAGAAGTATATTTTTAAAAAATCTAAAAAAGAAGTGATACTACTCCCCAAAGATTAGATTCAAAGGACTATAAATAGCTAGATTATCAAGTAAAGATATATTTAAAGTGAAACACCAACTATATTTTGAAATGCCACCAGTTCTTGATGTTTGCTACTAAGCCCTATATCCTGAGCACAATATTTCAGAACATCCAAGCATAGGATAAAGGATCAAATATATACTTTCTTCTTATTTAAGCATATTCTTTCATTTTATTTCAGGGCCCTGGGGTAGTCTCTCAGCTTAAGCCCAGTATTCACCAATCACTTGCTAATAACTAGAGCTGAAAGAGGGCTCTGCCCTAATGCCATTATGTTCAAGAGCCATGATTGATTGTGTTATAGTATGTTTTTGAAACCTAATTACTGTCTGAGTGAGTATCTGAACTCATTAATCTTTAGTCCTGTAAATAAGTAAAATTGACTAAATAACTGGATTTCTCTAATGATGGCTTAGGTTATCTTTGGACCTACTGCCTTGCCCTACCCTTTTCAGGGCAGCAAATTATTTTGTTTAATGGTAATTGCTCCCCAGCTTTGAAATCAATTTGTAAAAGTCGGCTTATAAAACAATTTTCCATGTTACCCTGTGATTGCTTGGTCCCTACTCTATCTTTGTGGTATAATGAGCATATCCTGTGATGTGTTCACAAACCATTGTGTTTGCTGATGACCCTCCTTTGTGAGGAGGGTCACATCACTTAATGAGATAAGAGGCTGTGTGTGTGTGTGTGTGTGTGTGTGTGTGTGTGTGTGCAAGGGGGTGGGTTGGAAGAGTGGTTTTATTTTCACCTTACTAACTCTACCTTGTTTTTTTTTTCTTCTCCCTATCAAAATAGAAAACAATTTCATGTAGCATAGTTTATTCCATATACTCCAAATAGCATAGTAATAGATAAAGGTGATTCCTGTTTCCTTTCTTTAATATTCAGCTTCAGCATAACTAGGGTGTGGGTCTTCAGTGTACATTCTTTCTTCTCTGTTCTTTTTTTTTTAATGTTTTCCTTCTTATTACCATTTTATTATCCATTAGAACAGTTCCCCAGATAGTAGCTTTAAGAGAAAGAGGATTAGGCATATTCATATGCACCGTGGGACTTCTGCTTCCAGCCAAGATGGAGTAACATGGACCAGATAAGCTCTCCCCTTGAAACAATTAAAAATATATATATATATTTCATATATATATATGAATTTCATATTATTTCATATATATATGAAATAACAGTTTTCAACCCATTGGATATCAACCATTCAAGGACAGAGATCCCTGAGAAATGAGAACAATTCCCATAATTGCTAAAGCTTATAGTTTTGAGAAAGTTTATAGGCTATGGCACAACTCCTGAATGAAGAGTTGAAGCTTAGAATCTAGGGACACCATGGCAGTAGAGGCTACAGAATGGAGTGCCAAAGAGTGGAATGCTACACAGAAAGAAAACTCTGGAAATCTGTAGAAGCTTTTCTTTGAATATACAGTACCAATCAGCACACGTGTGTGAAGCAGCTATCCAGGAGGAAGAAAGAATTATTCAGAAGGATTAGAGAAAACAGAAGCTAACATTCACACAAGACAGGAAATTATGTCTGTTTCTACCAGTCTGATTGGAAAACTTTACAAATTCTTTGGGCATTGGGTTTTGCTTTAGTAATGGGGAATAAATAGCTCTAGACTTAAGGCCATCTAGCAAAGCCAAAAAGCAAGCAAAGCATGGACCAAATTTTCCAAATAACTGAATATCTCAGAACAAAGTTAAAAAATATTTATAGGAATCAAAAAACATCCAAATAAAATTTAAAAAGTTTGATATCCAATTAAAGTTTATGAGGCATACTAAGAAACAGGAACATATAACCTGTCTGTGTTGAAATCTAGTTAATCAAAATTAAGCTAGAACTGACAGTGATTTTAGAATTCTCAGACAAGGACACTAAAACAGTTATTATGACTTTATTCTGTATGTTCAAGAAGCTAGATGAAAGATTGACCAAGTTAAGAAGAGATGTGGAAAATGTAAAAAAGATGATCCAAATGCCCAAATCAAACTTTTAAAGGTGAAAACTGTAATGCATGAAATTAAAAGGTTATTTGTTGAGATTAACAGCAGATTAGTCACTTCAGAGGAAAAGATTGGTTAACTTGAAGACAGAGCAATAGAAAATATCCCAAGGAAAAAAGCACAGAGAAGTAAAGCTCAAGAAGAATGAAAAGAACATCAGTGAACTGTGAAACAATTTTCATCAGCCTAATATACATATTATTAGAGTTCTCAAGAGGGGAGTGGGATGGGTCATAAAAATATTTGAAGAACTACTCTAAAGAATATTTTAAGAAAACAAATAATCCAATTAAAAAGTGGACAGAGGATCTGAACAGACATTTTTCCAGAGGACACTCTGATGACCAGCAAATGCATGAGAAGATGCTCAATATCATTAAGCATCAGGGAAATACAAGTCAAAACCATAATGAGTTATCACCTCACACCAGTCAGATTGATTAGTATCAAAAGAAAAGAAACAACAAGTGTTGGCAAGGATGAAGAGGAAAAGAAATCCTCATGCACTGGTGGGAATGCAAATTGGTACAGTTACTGTGAAAAACAGTGTGGGGTTTCCTCAAAAAAATTAAATAGAGAATCATCATATGATTCAGTAATTCTGTTACTGGACATTTAATTATTTTATTTATTTGACAGAGAGAAACATAGCCAGAGAGGGAACACAAGCAGGGGGAATGAGAGAGGGAGAAGCAGGTTTCCCGCTGAACACGGAGCCCAATGTGGGGCTCAATCCCGGGTCTCCGGGATCATGACCTGAGCCGAAGGCAGTCACTTAACCAACTGAGCCACCCAGGCGCCACCTGTTACTGGACATTTAACCAAAAAAAATGAAAACACTAATTTTAAAAGATATAAACACTCCTATATTTATTGCAACATTATTTGTAATAGCCAAGGTATGGAAGCAACCCATGTCCATCAGTACATGAATGAATAAAGAAGAAGTGGTATATATATCAGCCACCACAGAGAATGAGATATTGCCATTGTGGCAATATGAATAGACCGAGAGGGCATTACACTAAGTACAATAAGTAAGACAGAGAAAGACAAATACCACATGATTTCAATTATATGTGAAATATAAAAATAAAACAAACGATGGGTCCCTGGGTGGCTCAGTTAAGTGTTTTACTGTTGGTTTCGGTTCAGGTCATGATCTCAGGGTCATATGATTGAGATTCATGACAGGCTGTGCACTCAGTGGGGAGTCTGCTTGAGATTCTCTTTTTCCCTCTCCTGCTCCCCCTTCCCCCATCCCCACTCTTTCTCTTTCTAAAATAAATTAATAAATCTTAAAAAAATAAAACAAATGAACCAACCAACCAATAGGCAGACAAACAGAAACAAAGACTCTTAAATACAGAGAACACACTGGTGGTTGCAAGAAGAGGGGGTGGTGAGGGGCTGGGTGAAATAGACAAAGGGGATGAAGAAGTACAAACTTTCCGTTGGAAAATAATTCATGGAAATGAAAAGTACAGCATCGGGAATATAGTCAATAATGTTGTATTAATGTTATTTTGGTGACAGATTAGAAAGAGTTTAAAGAAACGATGGCTAATAGGTTCCCAAATTTGATGAAAACTATAAATCCACAGATCCAAGAAGCTCAATGAACTCTAATTACAAGGAGCATAAAGAAAACTACACCGAGCACATTGTAATCAAATTGCTCAAAACTAGTAATAGAGGAAATCTTAAAAACGGCCATTGAAAAAGACATTACACACAGAGGGGCAAAGATAAAGCTGATGGCATACTTTTCACTAGAAATAAGGCAAGCAAGAAGATAATGGAGCAATGTCTTTAAAATTCTGAAATAAGAAAACTTAGAATTCATATCAAGAGAAAATATATTTCAAAATGAAGGCAAAATACTGTTTCAGACATACAAAAGCTGGAACAATGGATCATCAAAACTGTACTACAAGAAATGTTAAAGAAAATACTTTAGCAGAAAAAGTATGATACCAGATAGAGATATTGATCTACACAACATAATGAAGAGCATCAGAAACATTAACTGCATAGCTAAATATATGATGGTTTTCTTATTAGCTAAATCTCTTTAAAAGATAAGAGACTGTATTAATAATAATAATAGTAGTAATACAGTATGGGATTTATAATATATGTAGTAGTAAAACATATGACAAAAATTGCACAAAGGCCAGAAAGGGAGAAATGGAAATGGAAATATAAGCATCATAAGTCCATTCATGAATTAACATTTACTGTTTAGTAAGTATTGCAAGTATTGTCTATTGAGCATCTATTAGGCATTACATACTATTCTAGTAGTTACAGATACAATGGACAGAACAGATAAGATCAAATTTGCGAACCTATTAGCCATCGTTTCTTTAAACTCTTTCTTATCTGTCACCAAAATAACAATCTGATTTCACAGATTGTCCATTTCACTGAGTTGGCAGTTAACAGACAAGTGCACAAATAAACAGGATAATTATAGATGTTGTAAGTGCTATAGAGGAAACAAATAGGATGATATAATAGAGATAACAAAGTGTACAGGAAAAACTTAGAGTGGACAAGAAAGTTGTGTGTGACGGGGACATTTGAGCTGAAACCTGATAGCCGAGAAGAAGCCAGCCCAGTTGAGATTCAGGAGGAGGATCCCAGGTTGAGATAACTTCGGAGCAAGGGCCCTGAAAGTGGGTATGATCTCAGCCCCTCTTAGAAACCGACTATCTCAGGGATAGTGTGGCTGAAATATAGTGAGAGAAGGGTAGAGAGATGAGAGTTCGGGGGCAGAGGCTGGATTGAAGGGTCTTGAAGCCATCATCATGGATTTTGGGTTCATGCTAAGCACAGTGGGAAAACATTTTAGAGTTCAGCAAGGGAGTGAGATGGTCTGGTTTACCTTAAACAAAAGATAATTTTGCTGTAGGATGGAGAATGGAAGGTAAGGCGCAGGAATGTAAACAAGAAGGCGAGTCACAAGCTTCTTTCAGTGCTTAAGGCAATAGATGATGGTGGTGGTATGAATGGACACAATGGCGATAAGAGGAAAGGAAGTAACTAGATTTATTATGCATTTTGGAAATAGTACTGGCAGGGCTTGCTGACACATGTGGATGTGGGGGCCAGGAAAGGAAGAATCTAGAAAGCAGGGGAGCTGGGATTTGATCCAGGGTCATCTGAGTACAGAATTTTTTGCTTTCAGTGCTGCCATTATTAGGTTGGACACTCATTATGAATGATGTATCTCACCAGTCATGAGAATATAAAAAAAGTATAAAACCATAGTCTTTGTCATCAAGGACAAGATAGCTGATGATTAAAAAATTATGTTAGCTAGAAACTAAATGATACCACCAAATGTTATAGAAGTTCAGAGGCAGAGGAAGAGGATATGACAAACTCAAAAGAGTTTGCTTTGACAGGGAAAGAGAGAGCACCGTGTGGAGGGTGAGTGCTGTGAGCAAAGACCTGGAAGTGGAGATTCCCATATGGTTTTCAAGGAATGATAACTAAACTACAATGGCGTATTAATCAATAAACTCCAAAGTGGGTTGCCTTTGACTAGGTAGCTAGAGGTGGATTTGGTCAGCTAGAATGATTGAATGGTAGTACAAAACCCCTAAAAGGCAACCTTCAGATAGACCAATTTGTCATCATTGTAGAGCTATTGATTAAAAATGGGGAATTTATTTCATACATTACATGCACTGTAGCAACCATCTTAAGTAAAAACTAGGTATAGCAGGGTTTCATTGCCAGTGACGTACACACAGCATGAGACAAATAATGGACGCAGAATTTGAAGTTTTTCTTATTGTTGGAGATTTTTCTACTACTCACATAAATCAAAAACATCTTTTGTTCCCCTCCTCCTTTTCCTGCTTTGCCCTCTTCTTTAAATATACTACTGATTTTTCTGACTGTGATAGTCATCTGATCTGTGGTTAGAACTTTCTTGAGCATTATCAGAATGTACAGATATTGTAAATAGTGATAGCTCTACCCATTAAGAGTTTTCTGAAATATGGACCAGACTCCAAAGCACCAAAGGTTAATCCAATTGGGTGACTCATAAGATGAGTCTTATGGAAAGCAGCCCCAACTTTGGCAACCTTATGGAATCAAGGAGAGAATCCACAGCAAATAACCCACTGGAATCCTTTGCCTCTGTAACCAGGGGGTGAGCGTTGCAAATCTTAGGCCCGAACTTTTGGACTGGAGGTCTGGAATTCACAAATTATGAGCTCAATGGCAAATTAACTTCCAACTGAACTTTTCTCAGTAAAACCTTCATCTCTGTCCATGTGTTTCCAACTGTGCAGTAAGAAGAAATGAATCCTTTCTGAAAAAATAACAATTGAATCAGGCCTTGTTTCTTTCTTCTTTCCAGATCAAAATCCAAACTGTCTTCAGGTGAGGGATAGTTAGCAGAATGAACTTCCTCTTCATCTTTGCTTGCATCCCATTTCTGGTAGTTTGAGCTTGTTTGAGTTCTAAATACTTTTTTACTTATAAATCTGTGGGCAAGTGTTATTCACAGTCATACTTTGTGTGCACACGCACACACACACACACACACACATGCACACACATGTTTCATAATTCCTGGACAACATATTCAGTCTAATCAAATGATTCCTACTTTGT
Organism: Spilogale gracilis; assembly: GCA_004023965.1. Lineage (NCBI taxonomy): Eukaryota > Metazoa > Chordata > Mammalia > Carnivora > Mephitidae > Spilogale > Spilogale gracilis. The sequence continues at coordinate 31,237 of PITA01002768.1, read as the reverse complement.
CAAATTACTTATTTGGAAACATTTATAGTTTGAAAATTAATTGTATGCTGTCTTTTTAAAGCTTTATGACTGGCTTGATGATACCTGATGAACATACCAAGATAGCATTTAACTTTAAAAATTAAACAATAATATTAGCTCTATATAGCCAAAATATTAAAGCAAATGAGTAGTAGAATGTATCTCCACAAGTTGTTCATTGTGTGTACAAACCTCTCTTCCATAGGGTAGATAAATTTCAAATTTCTATCCTGCCGGAGATGATAATGCAAATTTCTGGCATTCGATTCATATTACCTTTTAGGCCACAATTTTAAGAGAGGTTCATCTAATCCATTATATGATACAAACTACTTCTCTTTGGGAAAAGGTTGGTTCATTGGTAATTGTTAATCCCCCTTCTGAGATCTGGTTATGTTCAAAAATGAGAAAGAAGTCACTATTTGGATACTATTGGGGATGTAATCTTTTATAACAGTCCTCCACTTGAGTGATATTCATTTGCTCCTGGCTCTTGGAGATACCTTGGGCTTTTTCACCTCTGCATATTTGTTGACCAAAGTCCCTTATTTAGGACCTTCTGTTTCTTCTCATCTACTCTCAGGGCTTCCACCCAGCCTTCCAGCCCAGGGGAGCCCTACTGCCTTTGCAAGTTTCCCTGGACCACACCAGACTGACTTGATAGCTTTCTCTTTTGAGGTCTCTTTTGGCCCTTTAGATTGTTATCTTCTCATGTTAGACTGTCCAATTTCCCAAATAGATGTAGACAGATGAATACCAAGATGTTAAAACAGGTGATCATCTACTCCATATTTCTCAGTCTTTGGACTCCTGATCCAGTGTTCTTTTGACTTTCATGCTATTCCTTATTACTTTTTGACTTTCATGCTATTCTTTTTGCCTTTCATGCTATTCCTTATTACTTTTACCATACCTATTAACTTTTGAGGGCAATGATTTATTCAGATGCCAAGTCATTACTTCATCATTAAGCAGATATTCACTGAGTGTCTACTAGATGCCAGGTTACATCCTAGGCCCTGAGATACAGTACTGACCTTGAGAGAGAAGAAGATGCATTTTAGTGGAGGATGCAGAAAATAAACAAGTAAGTAAACAAAGTAAGTTTAGTGAATGATGGTGCTACATATAAAACTGAAGAGGATAAGGGGGGTGGTAGGCTAGAGAAAGGAGTGGTGTGGGGAAGCTGATAGAGCTCTTGAGCTAAGATCTTAGTGATGAGTTGGGGGTGGTCTTAGGGGATCTGGGAGAATGTTCCCTGCAGAGTGAAGAGCAAGTACCGAAGACCTAGTCAGAAGGAGCTTGGTGTTTTACAGGAGAAAAATATCAGTGTGGCTGGAATGGGATCAGCAAAAGGAAGTGGGGCCGACATGGTGAGAGATGTCAGGTAGGCTGGGCTCAGAACATGCATGACCTTTGTAGGCTGAGTGAAGAGTTTGCAGCTCATTGTCAGAGGAAGTGGGAAGCCCTGGAGGGCTTGACGTAGGGAAGTGACATTATATGAGTCACATTTGAAGCCAAGCTCGCTAGCTGTCAGCAGGAGGTTTTTTCCTTTTCTTTCTTTTGTTCTTTGTTTTGTTTTTGCTTTTGCTTCTTGGGGGATGCACACACCTTACCTGTCCAGCTGCATGAATTTTACATCCGTATATACCCTTGTAACTACATCCATAGTAAGATAAAGAAAAATTTCAGCACACCCCAGAGGGCTTTTTGTGTGTGTGCTCTGCCCTGTCATTACTTCCACCACTGTTAGAATGACTTCTATCACCAGATGAGTTTTGCCTATTTTTGAAAAAAATACAAATGAAATCATATAGCATGCACTCTTTACTATGTAATATTCTATGGAATGAATATCTTACAATTTATTTGTTTTACTCTTGGTGGACTTTGGGGATGTTCCTAATTCAGGCTATTTGAATAAAGCTGCTCTGAACATCCTCATACATGCCTTTTGGTATATACCCATTTAGGTTGTATATAAACCCAGGAATGAAATTTCTGGGTCTTAGGATTTATGTATTTAGTAGATGCCATCACACAGTTTTTCAAAGCGGTTGTACCAGTTTACACTTCCACTAAAAATGCCTGAGAATTCTAGTTTATTCTTGTTCTTACAAACACTTGGTATTATCTGTTCTTCCAATTTTAGCCATACCTCTAGTGGGAGTATAGTGGGTAGGGGTCTCACTGTGGTTTTCTGATGAGGAGGAGAGAGGTTGTTTCTTGTTGGTGCTTATGATTATGTTGTTGATTATATGGTTTGGTTTTGAAAGTTTGGTTTTTAGGCTTCCTGGCTTTCATTCCCTATTTTCAATACCACATTTCCCCCCTTGCTGTACCTCCCCAAAAGCAGTGTAAAAGCCATGCATGCTGATATGACATCATCAGTTCATTGTCTTTTAGGAATGTGATATTTCATCTTTTATAGGGTGACCCTATTCCAAGATAGAAGGGAAAATAGAAAACAGGGCTTAGAACTTGAAAGAGAAAATTTGGATCAGGCTCCAGCTTAATGCAGTTTCCATTCTTGGAGCCAAAATGCCGTCTAGTCAATGCACAAAGGGAGTCGCTAGAGGAGTGGGGACTGTTGGTTTCATTATATGCTCATTATACCACTACATTAGGGTGTCTAGGATTTTGTCCTAACAATGGAATTAAGGGTGTTATGCTTTATTTACTGTTTTGGAAAACAGAGTCTTTGGCTTTAAAAAAAAAAAGCTAACTGCATATTGTTTTAAAAAATTGGGTTGATAATTCATCATATCTTAATTAAACTAATTAGAATGCTATTATTTTCCAACAGCTTTAATGAGGTCTTCCACTTGGCAGGGAACCTGTGAGACCAAAAACTATTGCCATTTGTTAAAAGATGGAGAAACTCCGATGACAAACGACTCTATTCAGCTGCGTTTTGGTTAATAAGATTTATGCATTAATCTAGTTATACTTTGTTCCCTTGAGTTTGGCAAACTTCTGAAGTTTTCCAATTTTCTACTGTGTCTCTCCTGCTCCCCACCCCCTTCTTCTCCTTAGAGAATTTCTGGCGTCTGAGTTAAAATAGGTGGAAACATTCTCTGTTTCCAGCCGAGGCTCCCCAGCTTGGTTGGAATGCTCGTCTGGTTGTAATAGAGCCTGCTTTTCGGCCAGCAACTCTTAAAATATCTCCTTGGCTTATGAAGCAGAAAATAGAAGCTTGGGCAGCTTAGTGTCTGCTTACAGGATGTTTCTTGCTGCTTGCTTTGGGGGGCACTGTTGCTCCAGTTTGAGAACTCCAGCGGGGCTCTGGTGAGTGATGGCTCTCTGTTGCGCAATTTCGTATCTGTACTCCTTGTCAAGTAATCATTACAAATGTTTCGTGGAGGAAGGAGTTGGCTCTGAGCAAAGGTCTGTCTCTCTGAAGAAGTGAAGGCCTGAGGGGGTGGGCATTGGTCTGTCGCGGTAAAATTTTCCCCTTTGACAGTGTAATTAAGTGCTAATTAACTAAATGAGTGTAAATGTTGAAGGCTGAGATAAATATCTACATTTCCTTAATCTATTTTTCCCCTCTAAAATTTGATAAAGGAAATTTGGATTTAATGGAGGATATGTGTCAACTTTTTTTTTTTTTTAGGATTGCAAATCTGTTCAGAAGGAACTGCGATCCATGGGTTTCGATTCCTACAGGAAAAGTTAGCAGAGTATAAATATAGAAGGCGTACAATAAAATGCGGATGCAATATTGCAATAATTATGTTAAGAAGGCTTAGTGGAGCTACCTTTTTGAAACATCTGGTTTGTTTCTGTTCTTTCCACATCCTGCAGATGTTGCTGAAACCACGGTATACACTGATAGGATAATACATTAGCTCACGAAGTCATTCCAATGAATAAAGCAAAGAGTAGCCTCTTAACTTTCTAAAAACTCTAGTTAGAAAAGAATTCTGCTTTCAGAACAGGCAGAGATTAGGTCAATAATTGAGAGGGGCCTAGGGCCCTCTAAAAGTGTCAATGGTGATCTATTTATTCTTGCCAAAGGGGAAAAGAGACACTTTGTGGAGGGGCAGCCAGAGTAATAAATAGGAATCTTTGTAATTCTAGGACTTTCTCATTACCTTCATGGTTAATGATTAAAAATAGGCCTGAAACAGGGACAAGGAAAGTCCACTCCTTCTGTGGTCAGTCCTAGCTAAATGCTTCTGAACCCTTCTTGGATTTAGCTATCCTGCCTCTCCTAGCTCCTGGAACCCAAAGTGAGTCCCAGAGGCAGGTAGACTGCTCATGTGGCTGAGGCAAGTGCCTTGGGCAGGGGACGCATAATTGAAGTACCATCTGTGGCATGGGGCTGATGACAGCTGCATGATGCCCTGACACTCCTATGTCAACACCTTCCCCAGACGGGAAAAGACAGGGGCAGGCACATGTATGCTGAGCCCTCGGGAGAACAGACACAGCCATCCTTGAAAGGCCGGGGGTGGGGGCGGGGGGCCGGGGAGCTGGGGAGTTTGAGTTTATTAAATAGGAGTTGGTTGCCTATGAGATTAACACTCTGAAATAAATGCAAAGTTAAGAAATATTCTGGCCTCCAGCCCACTTGGCAGGAGGATTAGAAACCTGGAATGGTCAGAAAGACAGAGCCTTAAAGGGCCGATGTCACGTTTGGTTTCTGGCCGGCTGTGATCTCTAAATTTCCCCACCATTTACATCACTCCTTTGGGTTACAAGCGTCATGTGTTCAGAAGACCCATATTAAAATGTGTAGCAGATGTTTTTCTGGCCACCAGCCTAGTAGACGAGAACACATTCGTATAAACTCATCTATAAGAAACTAGTATTTCTCTGGTTCAACTCTGAATTGTTAACTTCAGTTACTGACATCCACTCCTCTTTGTCTTCTTCCCTCTGGGGCAAACGGATAAATCTCTGGGATGTTTCACAAAAGACTGCTGCTTGAATGTTCTCACGGGGTTTCTAGCTTCCTTTGGGTCACTGAGGAGGGGTCTCTACTGCTTACACCAAATCCTTCCATTTCGCAACGATTTTATGTATGGTTCCACCAGGTAGACACCTGGCTCCTGGCTGTACCTTTACTCCTGCCCCAGGTCAGGGGAGATAGTACTGAAATTATGCAAGAGCTTTGCCCGTGCAAATTTTAAGTTTTAAATTTCCTCAGCCTTTCTCCCCTCAGTGCTACACCTCCTTTCTCTTTTTCTTTTGCAACTGGCTAAGTTTTGTTTTTGATTCTTCAGCCGTATTTCCTTATGCTCAATTGACAGATTATAACAGATATGACAGGTTTTAATTGTCTTTGGGAACTTTTGGCACTAACATAAATGTGTTACTTAAGGAAAGAGGTTTAGCATCATTGTCATTATCATTATAATAATTTTTTTATTTTTTAAAGATTTTATTTATTTGTCAGAGAGCGAGAGCACAAGCAGGGGAGTAGCAGGTGGAGGGAGAGGGAGATTCAGGCTTCCTGCTGAGCAAGAAGCCTGATGTGGGACTCGATCCCAAGACCCTGGGATCATGACCTGAACCAAAGGCAGATGCTTAAACAACTGATCCACCCAGTATCCCTATAATAATTTTTTGACATTTGTGCCACCTTTTAGAGTGAATGACTTGCATTCCCAACTATTATTTCTGCTGATTCTCCAAGCAATATTGATACAGATAGGGCAGAAATTACAATGTTGAAGTTATGGGTGAAGAAATCAATGCTCACATAAAGTAAAGCTATTCATTCAAGGTCATGCAACCAGTGGAAGTGGAATTCAGCCCATTGTAGAGTCCAAGTTCAGTGCTCTTCCTGGGCATAGTGAACCCTTATGAATGCTTTAATATGATAGGAACTTAAGAAGATATTCAATAGAATGAGATTACTTTTGTTCGGTGTCAGATGGAACTGGAAACCATTTGCCTTGTGAATACCAGCAGACAAGAAGCATACTATGTTACCCCCAGTTTTAAAATCAAATTTGAGTTGTAGAAAACAAGGTAACACAAGATTTCCTTCAGGATAAGTGTTTATGGGATTGGATATTGGAGAGAAGGCAGTAAGTTATGAAATTTATGGCAACTTTTCACTGTTTGGCTGGACCCTGTCTGGACATCTCTGCCGGCATAGGAGGGATGGGGGTTCAACACTCACCTAGCAGGTCAGTGCATGGCAGAGGCGTTCTTTGTTCTGATCTTCTCTAATCTCTCTAAAAGCTGCAACATCTAAATGAAGCAAGTATGAGGTTGACACGTTAGAAGGCTCCTGTGACTCATTCCTTTCTTTAGGAGCTCTAGAATTCTTTAGCAGATCCAACGCTTGGGGATTTTGTGCAGCAGCAGTGTTTATACTGGGCTGCACAGCACATGACTACTGTCTAAGAAAAGCGTCCTAATAGAGGGCTTACAAACCAAGAAAAAGCCTACGTGTTCTCTGTCATAATCACTCATTCCAAACAGAAAGGTCTTCCCATGAGCCTGATAGCAGGATGGACCCCAGTGAGAAAAAAATGGCACAGATATGGCCATGTCTTTCTCTGAAAGGTACACAAGGGGCATACTCTTATTTAAATAGGGCACAGCGTTTTATTAGAACGTCGACTGGCAAATAATACACTTGATTTGACCTGTGTAGAAATAATTCCATATCAGATTGTTTTTAAGGAATACCAGTGGAAAACTGAAAAGTGAAAAAGTCAGATAGTAAACTAGACATCTCTAAGTATCTGGATCTTTAGCAGCATGTAAAAAAACATCTGTGCAACTGATTAGTAGATTGGTCTTAGAAGAAACAATGGCTTCTTCCTACCATAGATGCCTGTGTCTCTGTGATTAAAAGGGTAAGAACAACCCATCCAAACTTACCTCACATGAGCTGTCTGGAAAGTTAGGCCTGTCTTGCCCTGAAATTGCAAATCTGTCTTTGGGCAAAGACTGGCTTTTCCTTCTTGACTCCCATGTGTTCAGTGGCTTAAGAAATATTTGTGAATACAGAAATGGGCAATGCCAGGCAATTTATGTCTCCTTTTCCTGATCAAGGAGCAAACACACCATTGACTTTTCTCTAGAGCCTCACTCCTCAACAGCTGTGAATGATTTTTTCCCCCTTCCTCTTATGGTGGTCTCTTCTCTCTTCCTGTGGAACTAGCTCCTCAAGGCCAAAATTCATAACCTATGGCCTTGTTCTCCATGGCTGCCTTGGTTCTGTGTGCACAGGAAGTGTTTAATAGATACGGATTGAGTGAGTGATGCTCTTTCTAAAAGCTACATAGACTTTTCTATGCTAAGTCATACTGACTTGCTCCAGGTCCTCTTGTTTTCTTCTTTAGATCACTTTAGATTCCTCTTTTTATAAGTATAAAAATTAACTTATCTGGCACTTGAAGTTCTTCTTCATGCAAATTGGCATAAGGAAACACAATGTGGTGTCAGCTCTTCTTTTCCTTTTGGTCCATGCTATAGACTGAATGTTTGTATCTTTACAATACTCCATAGTATTCTATTATAATAGGCCAAACTAAGACAAGCCCTTTGTCATCATGAAATTTTCCTTTCTGATCCCTATAGGAGATCACATACAAAAATAGCAAACAAAACCTTATAATGTTCTCATAGTCAATGTTTCTGTTCTGTAGCTTTAACTCCCTCTGAAGTGACTAGTGAAAGAACTTGCTTTATTTATTGCTGTAACCTGAATATAACTAATGTACCACATGGCCCTGTCTGTGCATAATATAGGTTCAGAGAAAGAGCTCTATGTCAAAGGAAAAATAATAGAAAAATAATGGAAAGATGTGGCTCCTAGGCCAAGTCTCTTTTTTTTTTAATAAAATTTTTTGTTTATTTTTAAAACATCTTTATTGTTCCTTATTCTGAAGATTTAAATTCAGTGTAGGTTCTGTTATCTATGGATTTGAAAAATGAAATTGTCATTAAAGAGAATTTTAAGGTTATTTCTTTAAAAATTTCCCCTAGGCTTATTTAGAAGATTGGAGACTTTAAGAAATATCTTGAGATCTCTAGTACAATAGACCAGGAATCTTTAATAAAGAAAAAATTAAGTAATTTAAAAAAATCTACTCTTCTTAAAAAAGCAATCTTAGCCTCATGTACCCAGTACAGGGTGGGGTTGCACTAATGTGGAACAAGCTCATCCTCTTGTCCCAGGGGACAGCAGTCACTGAGCCTCTCTTTCCTTCTGGATGCAAAGTGAAAGAGTTGTCAAGCTTCTCTTTCAGTTACGGTGATTTTAGTTACATGAAAGAATCTGTCTCAAGCTAGCTCAAGTAAAAGGAGTAGTTACTGGAGGGACACATATGGTCCAACAAGGAGATGGAATCCCTCGGAAAGCAAACACAGGAGGTACAATGGAGTCTTGGACCACTGGAACCTTGGACAGCTGTGGACTCAACTGTGAAATCCCAGTTGAAGTTTGTAGACCTTTCACAGCAAATCTCTGACACTGTCCATTTCTAGCCCAACCTCTTGACATTCTGAGTTCAAATTCCTGAGAAGAAGAATTCAACTGAATTCTTCCAACTCTAGTTACAAGAAAAAGAATTCAACTGAATTCTTCCAACTCTTCCAACTCTAGTTACATACCATGTACCAATGAGTAGGCTATTGATTGACTGTAATCCAGTCATTGGCCATCCCTGTGCAGAGTCCAGCTTTAATGTTGCTTTCTTCATCCTTCAGTGTGATGTTCTGAATAGAGCAGGTTCAGCAGAAGAGGAAGGGTCACAAGAGGCGCATTGACTGACACATTTAGGACCATCCATCCCTGGGCTGAAATGCATCATCCTATATCTACATTGCTAGAGATGTCCCTGCCTGATACTATCTAGACATTGTGCATGCAATTTTGAACTCATCTATGACCTCCCAGCAGCAATGCAATCCAAAAATCACATCTGTATCCGAGGCCACCAAAGCTGCAGGTTTGTCTCAAAAGCCACAGCCTTCTAGCAATGTTCATTCCTCCCTTCGCTCCATTTTGATCCTATTCAGACATCACTCTTATACATACACACACATATATACATATACGTATACGTATATAACATAACGCATGTAAAAAATCATACTCTCTAGAATAGTATACTTCCATTCTCCAGAGGAATAATTCACAAATTAACACTCTCCATTTTTATTTTTTCTGGTAGTTACAATTATATCTTTTAAAAGTGTACTTTATATTTCTCCATTTCTAGATTTGCCAAGTTACAAAATTGTTGACTTCTCTCTTTGAAAATTTAGGAGTTTAGTTCTCCTACAATATTTTCTTTCTTCCTTATTCCACCTCTACTACCCAAGTTTTTAAATTATGTTGTTTATGATAATAACATTCTGTTCTCTAGCTAAAATTAAGTCTATTCTATCAATTGGTTGACCCTAAAAATTAAAAATTGACAGACAGTGCTTAAAATCAACAATGTATTTTTCACATGAAATGTATGTTTCCCTGAACTTTGAGGTAACCATTATTTTCTGGAATCCAGTATTACTGATAAGAAGTCTCATATACATCTCATCCCTTTGTAGAAAGTACTTTTTAATCTCTGGAAGTTTTTAGGATTTTTTAATCCTTGGAATGCTTATCATTTGAATCTGTCTAGATAGTGGACTTTTTCCATATACTCTACCCCACACAGTAGTAGTGTATCATTATTTAGTGGAGTCAAATCTTCTGTTATTTCTTTGATAATTTCTTCCTAATGTTCCTTCTGGAATGCCTTATATTTTCTATCCTTGTCTGTTTGATCTACACTCTGGTAGAGTTTCTTCTTCTTTTCTTTTTTTCTGGTAAAGCTTCTTTATCTTCTTGATATCTAATTTAATCTTCAGATGATTTCATTTTATTGTTTAACTGTATCAATAATTCTTTTTTTGGGTTCTTTTTTTAAAATAAAGATTTATTGAAACACAGCTACATTTGTTTATGTATTCTCTGTGGCTGCTTTTGAGTGACAGTGGCAAAGTTGAATATTTGTGGCAGATATGGTAATATTCTAAAAGCTGAAAATATTTACTATCTCGCTCTTTGTAGGAAATGTTTGCTGACCCCTATCTTAGAAGATGTGAGGGGCAGGTAAGTGGAGATAACATTTTTAATGTATAGGAAAACACTTTTTCCCTATTTCTTTGATGTGTAGTGACCTTCACAGGGACAGTTGCTGGTCTCTCAAAAGTGAAAATAATCCTTTTTTTTCCCTCTCAACTTCCTATCAAAAATCCCTTTTTGAAATTCAGCCTGGGTAGCTCCTACCTTCTCCATCCTTACTTTCTTTTGAATGAAATCCTTCCCTTCACTAGTAATTCTTATTTATTTTTCCCTGAATACCAAAAACTCTACCCTGACTCAACTCATTCCAATTGACAGCTCTTTCTACTATTTATCACAAACGCTTATCACTAACAACTCAGAATTCACACCAAAGGAGTCTTCTTTAGTGTAAAGAGGAGGCACATAGGTTGGTCAAAGCTATATAATTTGCTCCTGTTAAATAATAGTTTGATGGTGGTTACAAGGGAAGGCTCACCAACATCTCACCTTTATGTACTCCCAGCCTTTTCATATAAATTCAGAACTCTCCATGACACCCTCTCTTCTTTCTTGCATGTAGCCTCACAGAGATGACTGCCCACTTCCCTCACATGGGTCTCAGATGGAAAGTCTTTGCTCTTAGGCTTCCTTCAGGGGATATCCACTTCCAGGGGTCTCTGCCCTTTCTAGTCAGAATGCCAGAAGGACATTTCTCATTCTTCTCACAGAATTTGTCTTTGCCACATGTGTTTGGTGTTTGCATTTGTATATATACATGCACATATATATATATATATATATATATATATATATATATGTTTTTAAGTAATGTTTTAGTACTTTTTAAAGTAATTTCCTTTCTCGGTTTCAAAAGTGAATTTTGTTCATTGAAAGGAAAGTTAAAATACACAACTGCATAAATAAGAAAAAAATCAGCTATAATTCTGTATGTAGAGGTAACCAGTATTAACATTTCAGAATGTAAATTTATAATTATTATTCTGTTAATATGTATGTGAATCTTTACATATGGATATACATACACACATAATTATTAAATCCAATTTTGGTTTAGAATATATACTTTGTTTTGTGTATCTTTTCATTTAGTGCTACATCGTGTGTTCTTGCTTTTAGGTTTATACTCATGTATACTGCTTTGTACTTGAATAATTGTTTTCCTGGGGGAAACCAGATTTTTCAGTCAGATCATAAATTCCTTGAGTGCAAGGGTAGTTTCTCCTTTTTCTTTTTCTTTTTTTTTTTTAAAGATTTCATTTATTTATTTGACAGAGAGAAACACAGCCAGAGAGGGAATATAAGCAGAGGGAGGGAGGGAGGGAGAAGCAGGCTTCCTGCCAAGCAGGGAGCCCCATGTGGGGCTCGATTCCGGGTCTCCAGGATCATGACCTGAGCCGAAGGCAGTCGCTTAACCAACTGAGCCACCCAGGTGCCCCAGGTTCTCCTTTTTCATCCCCTTCTCCTTTCCTCACCTCCGTTCCCATTCCCACCAGCAACCGGTGTCATTTAGTAGTAAAGAATGAGGGTTTGATAAATATTTTCTGGGTATAGTTGAATAGAATAATGTGTGACACACCCATAGGAGGAAACCTGAGTGCCTGATCTTCCTCTCTTGTTGTTGCCACACAGAGAAAGTCACAGTTTGAAACGAGCCGTGAATGGTTCTTTGGCGGGCGCACAGCAATACACCTGCTGAGTTACTAGCCTGATGAATCATTTGCCTGGTTATCTTGCTAGTCATGCTGAACTGAATGCCACTTTTCAAACTCAGCAGATCCAAACCAGGGTTCTTTCTTTGCTTTGGTTTTGGGGTAGTGTTTTTTCTGCAAATTGTGTCCCTATCTCGTTTTAAAAATCTGTAATAATGGATTTAAAAAAACAGTATTCAAAGAATACTTCACCACTCTTGCTTTTCTAATAACAGTTTCATTACATATTGCCAAGTAAATTAGATTTGGCCTCTTGTTTTATTTATACATAAAACCAAGCAAAGATATCAACCACGGGATAAATTAATAACAAGGCATAACTCTGCCAGATATTTCCTTTGGGGGACAAATCAAACAACAAAACCACCCTCCCAATACTTGTCCTTATCTATTTCATTACATGCTTTGGCAAGTCTCAATGGCCTACTTGTTAACTGACCTAATGGGTTTTTTTTTTTTATGTTTTTAAAATTTATTCCTTTGCAAAAGTTAATGTCCCTTTGTCTTAGCATCCAAATTTCTTCTGTCCGAGTCTTCCTTACAGAGCCCCTCCCTATTCCTTAGATGAGGAACTATAAGGGCCACTGAAATTAATGAAAAACAATTGTAACAACATGAAACTAGAGGCCCAATTTGGCTCTAAGGGGCTCCATTTGGGTGTATCACATTAGGTTATATGATGTAAGGGCTTTATATGGGTTAATCAAAATGTAACCTCAGCCCTTACTCAAATCACCTGTTGGACTGCTATTTGCAGAGGTTGAGGCTTCCTGCTGCTGCTGGGTCTGTAATGCATTTAGCTAACAATAATCCCTTCCATTTGGGAGGGTACCTTCTACTTTTCAAAGCTCTTTCTCCTCTATTATCTCATTTGATCCTTACTCAGCGCTGGGAAACATTTCCCATTTAACGGATGAGGAAACCCAGGAGAAATTGACTTGCTTATGGTCACATGACCAGTTTTTCCAGTCTTTCTGTCTCCCCACTATTATAAATAAGTCACTAAAGTTTAGGCATCTTTTTAGTGTTTCTACTTCACACCACTCAGTGCTTTTTCTTATAATTTAAAAAAAAGGAAAAGCAATCATATTAAAATGTTGTCTGTGATTTTATATTAAAAATTGAGTTCCTGTTTAAAGTGTCATATTCCACAATCTATAGTTTAAAGACACCTAAAGCTGGAAAGAAATTTAAAAATCATCTAGTCCATGCCTTGGCCTCTCAGTCCCTATTTTCAAACTGCCATAGATTGGGAAAGTTTGAGAGTGACTGACCTCAATTCTTTTGGAATATTTTTGCCATATCCTGACTTTGTCTAGCCTTTCTTTGGATCAATTATCCTTTTATAACAACTTTCAGTTAGAACTTACTCACCAAGGTGAGATACCACCTCACACCAGTCAGAATGGCCAAAACTAACCAGTCAGGAAATGACAGGTGTTGGCAAGGATGTGGAGAAAGGGGAACCCTCCTACACTCTTGGTGGGAATGCAAGCTTGTGCCGCTACTCTGGAAAACAGTATGGAGTTTCCTCAAAAGTTGAAAATAGAGCTATCCTATGACCTGGCAATTGCACTACTGGTTATTTACCTCAAAGATACAAATGAAGGGATCCGAAGCGGCATGTGCACCCCAATGTTTATAGCAGCAATGTCCACAATAGTCAAACTATAGAAAGAGCCTAGATCAAAAGATGAATGGATAATATACAATGGAATATTACTCAGCCATCAGAAAGGATGAATACCCGACTTTTACATCAACATGGATGGGACTGGAGGAGATTATGCTGAGTGAAATAAGTCAAGCAGAGAAAGTCAATTATCATATGGTTTCACTTACTTGTAGAACATAAGGAATAACATGAGGACAGTAGGGAAGGAAAGGAAAAGTGAATTGGGGGAAATTGGAAGAGGGGATGAACCATTAGAGACTGTGGGCTCTGAGAAACCAACTGAGGATTTTAGAGGGGAGATGGGTGGGAGATGGTTGATCCTGGTAAGGGATATTAAGGAGGGCACATATTGCATGGAGCACTGGGCGTTGTACAAAAACAAAGAATCTTGAAACACTGCATCAAAAACTAATGGTGTACTTTACAGTGACTAAGAGAACACAATACAAAAAATTAAAAAAAAAGATGAATGGATAAAGAAGATGTGGTGTATATATGTGATGGAATATTATGCAGTCATCAAAAAAGAAATCTTGCCATTTGCAATGATGTGGATGGAACTAGAAGGTATTATGCTTAGCTAAAGAAGTAAATCAGAGAAAGACAATTATCATATGTTCTCGCTGAATATAAATTCTCGCTGGAATTTGAGAAACAAGTTAGAGGATCATAGGGGAAGAGAGGAGCAAATGAAATGGGACAAAACCAGAGAGGGAGGCAAAGTCTAAGAGAATCAAGAGAATCTTAATCTCAGGAAACAAGCTGAGGGTTGCTGGAGTGGTGGAGTGGGAGGGATGGGGTGGCTGTGTGATGGACATTGAGGAGGGTATGTGCTATGGTGAGTGTTGTTAATTGTGTAAGACTAATGAATCACAGACCTGTACCCCTAAAACAAATAATACATTAGATGTTAATTTAAAAAAAGGTGACTAAGCTTTGTGTCCCCCCCAAATAAAGAAACCCATGCTGAATATCCTTCACCTATAGCCTAATTGGAGTTTTCATAGTAATAAATTACTTAAAGGATGTCTGCGCAGGCAGGACTTGGAATACAATCTGTGGACACTGCAAATACTCCTTTGGGCCACTTAAGGCCACTAACATCATCTTACTAACTCATTCATCTATTAGATTTTATCAATTAAATGATTATCATCTACTGTTTAATAATAACATGAAAAATTCCTTTTCTTTTTTTCTTTCCCTCCATCTTCCATCACTCTCTTTGTTTCTCTCTCTCTCTCTTCCTTTGGGTAAGGTGATCACAAAACCTAAGTGTTATGGACCATAAGAGCTATACATTTTCAATAGCTTACAAAGCTATAACCAAGATAAACATGGGGTGCTCTTGAACCAGGAAGAGAAATCTGAGACCCTGCCTGGGAGGGTAAGGATGACTTCCTGGCAAGATAATACTTGGGCTGAGACCTGAAGCTTCACTCAGAAGTTGTTCTATGAAGAAAATAATGAACAACTGTCATCCATGTGGGTGAAGACCCAGAGGTGAGAGAGCTCTGGGTATCTGGGCCTCCACAAGGAGGTCAGTATGGCTGGAGAACAAAGTATGAGGTGGGGCTGATACTGGGAGACATGGCTGGGGAACAGTAGGGACGTTTTATCAATGCTTGTATATCATGTTGAGGAACATGCATTTTTACTTGGGGGCAAGGGAATAGCTTAATCAAGTTAGTATTTTAGAAAGGTCATAAAGAACCAGTGTGAAAATGAATTGGAGTGGAACATTTAACTGGTTGTTAGAAGGCCAAGAATCCAGTCAAGAAAACCAGAGCAAGATGGAGCCCTGGTAGAAACCAGACTTTCTTCTTTTGATCACTGAATCTTCTTTTTTGCAATAACCTATTCTCTGTGTTCTTCATGCAGTTCTGTATATCTCTTTCTTCCAGGGGCTGATGAGGGTTGAACTTAAGAATATTGTAGAGAGTATTGTAAAGACCTAGACACAGAGAAGACACTCTATAAAGTTGCCTAACAAATCAGTTGTTGAATTGATCTATCCCAGAGCCTGCCTATTCATTCCATAAGTGGTCTTTGTTAAAGCAATGAATAGGTTATTATCCTGGTTAGAGTAGTGCCTATAATTAGCTTGGAGCCATAGGTACTGCCATGTCTTTTCCAAGACTTCTGCTCTGTCGAAATCCAACATCTGAGTCAGTAAAAACAAAACAAAACATTAGATTTCTGTTGTTTTGTATCTTCCAAGCTTTCTGGAAATATTTTTCCTTTCAGAGATCTGCTCATCTTACTCAAACTAAACCAGGAAGTTATTGTTATAATAAAATAGGTGACTAATATCTGAGTCTAGACTCCCAGTTTATTAAAGTAAACTTTCTTTTTTTCAGTTAATACATTTTAGTATTTTATAAGAGAAAAACTCCAGTGTTCACTCTTCATAAATGGAATGACCTATCTAGACAAAAGAAGGTCCTCTGGCTCCAGAACTGTGAGACAAAATCAGATGGCATTTTCTGGGATGGTACACAGGACATTTCTACTTTGGGCATAGTTGGGTGAAGTGAGCTTTATGTTTTTATTCCCATTGTTTTAAAACATTGGTCATATAACAGAAACCTTTTTAAAGAAGTTATGTTTAACAAATGCTAATGCAAGGATGAAGAGAGGAAAGAGGAGGGGATGTAATCCGACCTTCCAAACTCAAAGTGGTGGCAGATCCTCACAGAAAAGGTATATATATCTTTTTTGGTACTTTGGGCCATTGAATTCATACTTTGGTTCTTTGTGAAATGCGTGGAAGATTTCTTTGTTTCTTCATTTCTTTTTTTTATAGTAGTCCTCACAAAGAATTCCTAGTTCCATGAAAGTAGGAAGTGAACCAGAACCAAAACCAAAACCAAAGACCAAAAACAAACAAAACCCTTAATGAAGTACCCCAGAAGTCTAGCCTAAGAACATCTCTAATGTGGACTGATTTTTTTGGTTCTGGGGTGAATGTAATTTACCTTTGGGTTTGATATGTTAACTCTTACTTCGTGGGCTACTTCAAACATTAAAATCAGGGCACACCTGGAATAAAAAAAGAGATTTGGACTGGAAGATAAGACACGTGGGTCTAATCCTAGTCTGTCATAAACTAGCTGTGTCTCCTTCATTGTCTCCCTTAATGACTATAGGCCTTGTTCTTATAAATCTAATGCAATAGTAGACAAGACAATTTGAGTTGTTTCCCTATACTATAATTTGAAAGTCAATTCTTTGGGAAAAAGTTTTGACAAGGATGTCTTTATGTGGGCTTATCTAGGGATACTGGGCCTCTAAGATGAGCACTCACAGCTTTGTATTAATTGTCACACACTCAGTGCATCAGTTTTTGATTTGCTTTTAAACTTAATCCATTGAAAGATACATGAGATCTGTAACTTTCCTGGGAAATACAATGGTTCAGTGTATTAGTATTATTTTGATGGGATGGGTTGGTGAGACCAAGACATGGGTTTTAAAGTCATGGAAACATTGCATTTTTGTTGAATTTCTATGTAGGAAGGACAAACATTTCTTTTTCTTCAAGTGGTGTTTATGTCATTCACCAAAAACATGATTGATAACATATAAGTGGGAGGCAAGAGTGTATTTATGTGAGACCCACACAAAGTAATTCCACATGGAGAAATATCCTATATCATAACCATTAAGGTTGGCTTGTCCAAAGTGTTCCTTTTCCTCCAAGGAAAAATATATCTTTTAATAACTGAATAATTCATCTATTTTGATTCTTCAGACTAGATTATGACCTGAAGTTACTAGAGTACTACAGGAAATCAAGTTTGATTTTGTAATATAGTCAAATGAGTACTTTAGAGTGCTATGTCTGAGATCAATAAGGAAGCAGTAACTACATTTACTGTCATATGATGATATTGATGTAAAAACATAATGGTCAAAATTATAAAATCAATTTCATAATTTAATCAGAAATGTTTATTGATACTGTTAAAGTTGAATTCAATAGCTTCTGGTATGTAGTTAATTTCCTACCTGTCAGAAAAATGTATTGAAATGTTCTTTCTTAAAAATGATTAGAGTTAATTCAGTAGAGAAAACAGCCAAGTTTCATGCTAATAGATAGATATTTCTTTTCTCTTTAGCTGTTGGTGGTGAATGCTGCAAGCTTTTGGTTTGGTTCTTTTAAATACAACAAAACAAGTAAATATTCATCAGCCACCCAAGTGGTTGTGATGGTCACCCTCTAAAATATAATCGAGTGCCCTCTTAGGATAAAGGCACAGTTTGGGGGTGCCTGGGTGGCTCAGTTGGTTAAGCATCTGCCTTCAGCTCAGGTCATGATCCCAGGGTCCTGGGATCAAGTCCTGCATCAGGCTCACTGCTCAGCAGGGAGTCTGTTCTCCCTTTCTCTCTGCCCCTCCTCACTATCTGTGATTTCTCTCTCTCTCAAATACATACATACATACATACATACATACATACATACATACATACATAAAATCTTTAAAGTCTTTAAAAAACAGTTTTAACTTTACTGTAAGACTGCAGACATGAATAGGCAACAAATGTATAAACGTGTGAGAGGTGTGTAAATCTTCAGTAGCCCCTTATGAAATGATATCTAGTTCAAAAATAAATGAGAAAAAAGAGAAAATTTTAGAGACTGGAATTCTCTGATGCTTTTACTTTGTCACTAGCTTCTAGTTTTGATCTTTATTCACATTAAGTTAAAAGGATCTTAATTGAAGCAAATGCCACTTACGGTAATGTGTGGAAGTTTGACTTGTATGTTTGAAATGGTGTTCTTGCAGATTATAAGAATCTGTCTGACCCATCCAATTTAAATGAGATGAAGACCAAATTCTAAAGATTTAGTAGTTCATTCAGATGTGTGGAAAATCTGTATGTCATGAAAACTAACACAATTTTGAAATTCAGCACGATTCTAGAGATTTTCATTTTCTTCACAAAACCTCATTATAATTCCTCATTGTGTAATCAGTGAAGTCAAGTTTCCTTATACAGATATTCAATTGTTACTATCTGACCAAACTTTTTTCTGGCTCATCTTATTCTTCTACCATACTTTCCACTTTGGTCAAACTTGCCTTTGAACTCTCTAAGTGACCTGTGCTTTTTTTCTTTGTCAGTTATCGTTCCATGCCATGTTGTCTTCTTAGCACTTTTGATACTGATACTTGTCCTATTCTTCCTTGTACTTAACATCGTTTTTGGTATATGTGTCTTGCCTCGCCAATTAGACTATAAGATCTCTGGAGACTGGTACTAGGACCCATATCTTCCAACAAATTAAGCAATTGCACACATAGTAGTTGTTCAGAGAGTGTTTGGCCAATGGATTTTCTGTGAAATTGTTAAGATTAGAGTTCCCAGAGGCAGCATTTTGGAATGTAGCCAAATTCATTCTTTGGGTGTGCTTCAGTTCATTGCAATGAATCAGAATGGAAAATCATTCTTAATTAGAATCATAAAATTTCTGCCCAAGATGGAACTGCAGGTCTTATTGTATAAATGAGAGAATGAATGCCCAGAAAGTTCACAAAGGTAGTTAGCATCAGAGTCACCATCTGACTTCAGGTCTCTTGACACCTGTCCACTCCTCTTTTTACTACACCACAATGACTACTGACAAATTAATTCTAATTATCCACTAATGAAAAGAGGAGATGGGTTGCTTTAAAAATGGACAAAATTCATTGAGGACAAGGTAATGCTCCAGAAGTTTTAAGAATTGAAGACAGAAGATAACCAAGAAGCTTTATTTGGGTTGCTAGTTATTAATTTTTGACATTTGGGCATAAAATATTCTTATTAGACCAAATGAAGCCAGCAGTTCAGCAAAGCACAAAACTAAATAACCCGAAAAGATATCCTGAATGTATTTTGAAACACAATTCACTGGATTATATGTTCTAACTCTAGGCATGCATGGGATTTGCCTTTAGGTTTTTTCCCCCTTTTCTCTATAATTGGACTGCTACTTTTCTCCCTGGGCATGTCCTCTTTCCTGAAAATTGGATTTTCCATTTGTCTTACTGTTCTTCTAATGTCAAATACTCAAAAATTTAAGTCTAAGTTTTTATATTAAGTGTCAACTAAGACTATGCCTACACAAAAAGAAAAGGATACATTTAGGCATGAACAAATTAATACATAAGGAAATATGAGGGTATATTTCATGCTAGTGTGGGTCTACAGAACTTACATGTTACAGGAAATCTAACTATAAGCAAATTCTGTTTTCCTATTAACTCTCATATATGTTTCTGTGGGAAATGCACACCCAATTATCTGGGTTAAGATGACAAAGCAGAATATTTTGGGCCATTGATGCATACATACAATGTTGTGTAAAATACAAAGACTATTATAGCACTTTTATGAGATAATATCTAGTATTCATTGGATGCTTACTATATGTTGACACTATCAGTGCTGTATATGTCTTATTTAATCATCACAATAACCTTATAGTATCTATATTGTGATCAGCACTTAAATAAGCTTTAAAGTATGGGATTTGAAGTTAGAGGTATGTGAGTTTAACTGTCACTTCCTCCATTTACTGGCTGTGAGACTTTAAGTAAATTTCTTAATTCTTATAAATCTTGTGTTTTTTTCAGCTACAAAAATGAGGAGAATAATAACAGCTCATGGGATTAAAAGTATTGAAATAGAGAATACCTATAAAGTATTCATCAAAACTCCAAATACATTGTGGGTGCTCAATAACTGTTATCAAATTTTGTTTACTATTATTATAGTTGAGGAAACTGAATTTTAAAGGAGTTAAATAACTTGTCCAAGGCCGCACAGCAAATAAGCAGAAGAACCAAAATTAAAACTCAGCTCTCTGCAAGTTTCATTGTCTGGGAGAATATTGCAGTGGCCCAAGAAATAGGTGGGGAGTGGGTCAAGGCAGTGGAGATGGAACTGAAAATAAAGAATATATTCCTATATTCCTATGAGACATATTGTGATGAAAAAGATGATTGACAAGTTGTAATATAGAGGGACAACAGTCATGAATGACCTCAAGCTTTTAAATTTGGACTAATGGAAAACGGAGAGAGCTATTGGTACTCTTGGACCAGAGCCTAGGAGCCTAGAATCTGCTGCTACCAAACGCCAGTGAGGAGTTGCCTCCACTGTAACAAGAACCATGTATGAGGCGCTGCCTATTCTGGAGCTCTAGAGGTTATAGTCCCTCTGCCTGTGCTGCTGCCCTACCATCAGAAACTCTTAGTCACTGTGCTGTTGAAATCAGAAGCAGAGAAAAGCACTGCTTCTTTTTTTCCATCCACTTTCTAATCTTCCTATAGTTCCTCCACTGGGAAGAACCTAACAAGTCAGCTGGCAAGAATATCTGGGAAATGTAGTTTGTAGTGTTCCAGTCCCAGGGCAGGTTGTGGGGCTGAGGAGCAAATGATAAATAAACAGCATGGGAGGAGATATTAAAAGAATTAGAAGCTTCTAGAGGAAGAAATGGTTTTAGAGAAAATAAGGTGTTTTTTTTTATGGATAATATATCACAGAGAAAAGTAAATGCTTCTGTTCTTAGAAATGCATTAAAAATAGGATACATTATTTGTTGGAATAGACCTGTAAAAGTTAATTAAATTCCATTACATATGATCATGTTATAACATTAGCAGAAAAGCTAATTGAAGTAAAATATAATAAATATTACAACTCTGTATTATGTATATATCAGCCTCTCCATATTTCTCCTGTTATCAGGTGCTACATAACAGAATTACATTTTCCTCCATCCATAGACCTCTAATAATTGAGAAGAAGTCGCTTGAATGAGGAAGATCTGTAGGTGCATGACCTATAATTTTGTTCTATTTCCTTTTTATAACATACATAGAGTATTTTTAGGGAATGGAACATTGATGCTTTGGCATGAAAACTTCTCAAGCTATGAGACTTTATCTAAACTTGGTGGTATATCCCTTGGCTTTTTTTTCCTTGTACCCCAGAAGACAGTATAGAGAACTATTGATCAATTCCTGAGTATTTCTTTTTTTCTGGGTCCAATCCTTCTTACCTTACTTACTTTCCTTCCCTTTTGCTGTTCATTTAAAACAGAAGGTACCTGTATGATGAGAATCTTAGGTGGTTCCATGAGCAGACCAGTAATGCTCTTTGAAAATTTCCCCCACAAAAATCTCTCTTTACCTACAAAGGATAGGCCTGTACAGTCACATTCAGAAATTAAGCTGTGAAAGGTTTTCATGTTTAAAAAATAATTTGCCTATCACGTTTTTAAATTGTTTTGAATAGAAAAATATAGGTTGTTGCTGTTTTCATTTAATGCCACTGTCACCCTATAACCAAAAACTTTAATGAACCTTCCTTCTTTAATTTTCATTGTCTTGCTTGATGATAGTATAGCTAACAGAATATGAACTTTTTATTCTTCTATCCATTGTTTAGTTCTTCACCTATTTGAAAACATAGATAAGTTCTTTACTTCAAGTCTTTTCTGATTGTACCAATTTATAGCAATCTCTGCAGCCTCTGAAAAAGTGACTTTACAAAGACATCTGGCTTCATGTCATATTAGTTAGGATCAGACTAAAGAGGGAAGCACTCTGTATTATCCAGGGAAACAGAGGGACAATGAGCAGGCCTGCTAAAATAGCCTTATTACTCCCATGTCAACTCCCCATCTACAAAAGTGTCCTCTCCTAATCTCCACTTACAGCTCTTGGTTCTTTGGATCATATCTTTCTTTTGAGTGTTCAAGGTCCTCCATGCCCAGTTTCACAAATCACAAATCCACTGCCAGTAACTATATAAAACACCTCCACAGTGGCTAGGACAGATCATAGCAGTGCTCACAGTGTCTGTGTTTCCCCTCCTCTTCCTGGGGATATTCCCCAGCCTTCCTGAATGTAGGTGGATCTATAGGACAAGTTTTGGTCATTGCAGTGTAAATAGATTCTTGGCCTCAGAAATCCTCATGAGATTCTCTTTATTTATTTCCTCCCTTTTTGGGCGGATACCGAGGATTTAATGGGGGCTTCAGTCAGAACCATTTACTAAGCACAGCCTGAATCCCTATTCTTGCTTGGAGCAGAGCTGGCCAACTTACACGAGGAGGAAATACCTTTTTGGGATTAAGTAGCTGATAAGTACTGTCATCATCATCATCATCACAGCCAGTCTTACAGACTTAATATATACAAACATCTTGAAGCAAGACACATTTGATTAACTGGGGAATTTAATCTTAAAGAGATGAGGTAGTCTACTCAAAGACCCAGAGCTAGTAAGTGGCAAACTCAGGTCTCCATTACTAGCTTAAGTTAATTTAACCAGCAATCTGATTGCCATCATTAACCTGTAATTTGTTAACCATTAACCATTAACTTGCAATCTGATTGCTGCAATGGCTCTGGAAGCAGGATACCTGGAGATGTTTTAGGTCAGTTAGGGAGACTTACTGATGGCTCTCTGTATACACAGAGATGAGATGCACCTAACAGGTATGAGGCAGGAGAGGAGCAAGGTTTGTGAGAGAACTCTGGCTGTTTCTTCAGCCTGCGTTTATCACCTTTCAACCCTAATAACTCCTATTGAAGGAAATCAACTACATTTTTACCACTTCTGCCTGCATCCAGCCTAATAAAGACCAAACCCTACCTCTTACGTTGCCACAAAATTCAAAATAGGGATCCCAAGGTTGCAGTCAAAGAAGGCCAGGGCCAATTCCTGAATCTCAGGCACTGGATAAGGTTAAGAAGAAAGGACAAGGGAGACAGTCTACTGATTCAAGAATTCTCAAACTGAATCTGAATTTTTTGCTGAGTAAGTTTAGGAAGTCCCCTCATTTTTTCTGTGAGATGAAAGAAACATGAAGAGGCAATGTACGTTTCTGTGTTTGTTCTTTAAATTTTATGGCTTATCTAAATATCTGATTTAAACTCATATAAGAGAACAAGTAAATAAAAATGGCCATTGTTTAGATTACATCTCATTGGTATTAGATTTATCACTTGTGATTTTTTTTAGCTTCTAGCTCTGGGTTTCTGCTTCTCATTTTTGTTTAGTCCCCTTGGCTTTAGCTACTGCTTTGAGGACTGCTTTGGGTATTTTAGACTTCAGCTTTGCACTCAACTCTCAATCTCTTTGCTCAGTCTCTATTTTTGGAAGTAAATTCCTTCCTCTATAATGGCTCAGTGGTGTTGCTCACCACCTCCAACTTACCCTTCTCTGTAGAAAATTGCAGAATCTTCTTGAAAAGGAATGAGAAGACAATAGAGCACTACTAAACATATGATTCTGTGGCTTTAAAACAGCTTTAGATTTAAGTTTTTCTTTATCTGCCAGAACCTATATCATTTGTCACAGACTTAGAGCAAATGACTACACTCTTCAGATTCCATCAGCAATATGGAATGGGGGCTCAGCCAGAAGCTACTGCCTTTATCTTCCCTCTCCAAGTCAAGCTCACTCTTTACTGATGGTGATATTTGGATCTTGATGGGACACCAGATGTTCCAGCAGCCTTTCCTTAATATGAAGCCTCTATGATCAGAAAGCTGAGTGGCTGTATTTGCATATGAAACTGTTTTCTATGGCAGTGCTGGGAATATTAAGTGGTGATATTCCATGGAGCTCTGGAAGCTTAAGTCCTTAGCCATGATTTAGGAAGACCTGTTGCAAATGACTACAGTTAAATTGGCAAGCTGTGCAGCTGATGGCCTTGATGTGGTCCTTACAAGTGTTTCTCAAGCCAGTTAGAACTTATGACCCTGAATTATTCTTATTGCTCCCAAGATAGGTTAAAATAAGGGGAACACCCTGCCCTAAAGGAACTTGCAGTCTAGTTGTATAGGTAAGACATACAATCAGGAACATTGCAAGGTGATATATAATAAATAAGGTGAAGAAGTAAGAAAGATCCATTTTCTTCAAAATCTCCCAATAAATTAAAAAAGAGAGGCACTATTCCTTGTTGTTTATGTCCAATTTCCAGATAAGTTAGTCATTATTTTCAAAGTTGACAATACACCAAATGTGATCGCTTTGGATACAGTGGTCTATTAAGA
Organism: Spilogale gracilis; assembly: GCA_004023965.1. NCBI lineage: Eukaryota > Metazoa > Chordata > Mammalia > Carnivora > Mephitidae > Spilogale > Spilogale gracilis. The sequence continues at coordinate 6,724 of PITA01002768.1, read as the reverse complement.
TGCAGTGATGAAAAATGAACCATGCTTTCTTTATTAGGATATTCAAATGGTACTTGTATGACATAAACCCCTCAGAATATCCAGTGCCTGTTCCACCTTAGAGTTTTGGACAGTCTCTAAATCTTTAGTGCTTGAAGGCATTAAATGTCACCATTTAAATTTTTTTCTACCTTTATTTACCTATACATGTGTTATTAGAATTTACATTCTTTTTAGAGCTCTTTATTTTGACAAAGAATCTAAAGTGGCTGAAAGGTTCATTCAGACTAAACTTTTTATGGTCAACTTGATTGAATTGACAAATATCAAGCAACCTGAAGATATTAGCTTTAATACATTTTTCGGACTGTCTTCAATTCTGTTATAATCATGGAATTCACTTCTTTCAGACCCTAGACATGAATGCTATAGAGAAAACACAAGGAATATGTGACCCATATACAACGTACAGACACAGAAATGGAGGACAGTGCAAAAATGCTGCTCAGGTTCTGAAACAATGAGGAATTCTTTTGAGAGATTTTAGACAATGTGGAGAAACAGTTACCAAAGCCGCAGGAATGCCAGGCCAAAAGCCCAGGCTACAGAATCTGAGTTTAAAGAGATGATGATGGATTACCCAATTCTTTCCTACGACCCTTCTCAGAATCCCATGGTGAATGAGGCCCTGGTCAACACGTTTTTCACAAGGTCGTGGTGGTAACTGAGAATGAGCAAAGAGAGGGAATAAAGTTGAAACTAGAACTAAAGAGCATGAACTATGAAGATGGGCTCAGTTCCTTAATCTTTTAAAGATACTTTCCAGGTGGATCGACTGAGCTGTGTAACATTTCCAAACATGTAGATAAATCTCCTCATCTATCATGATGTCACCAATGACCCTAAAAATCTGCAGTCCATGGTTCATCATGAAAACATTTCATGGATGCTTATTATTTTCTGTGAAGGAGGGTAAACTTAGGTTTTTGGAATTTGGGGCTTGCCCATTATGAGCTCAGGCTTATGTGCAAGTGTGTTTGAATTCAGACTTCAACATGAGGATGTTTGAGTATAAAACTACAAGGTCCTTTATTAAATTTAAAATCATGGGTTACGTGTTGAACGGCCTGCATTCCATCCCATTGTTTAAATTCATCAAATAGTCACTCTGGAATTATTTATAACAATTGGGATGACTTCATTTGTGTTTGTTTTCCCTTTCTATTAATCCATGACAAACTGTGAAATTTCCCATTTTTACCATAACCAGGCCATGAAATTTGTCATCTCTCTCTGTAATTTACATGGAGCCTTGGCTATAGATACATTTCAGGCAGGATGATTGCTTTCCATCTGACGCAGTCGACAGAACAAAGGAAGGATACACATAGAATAGAACACAAACAAATTCAGAACAGACATCAGGAAGGGCTCCCCCCTCCCTTTATTCTTTAATGCTGTAAAGTCTGCTGAAATGTGCCGACTGCCTCCCAGGGAAAAAGGTTGATAGGACAAACTAAGGCACTATTGTCAAATCCAAGGAACAATGAAATGACACTCCAGGGAGAAGGGAGAGATTAAAAGAAGTCTTGACAAACTAGAATGGTTGGAAGGATGTGGTAGGAAATCATGTGAGTAATGTGGTCAGGAGACATTTGGAAATGGAGTTTCAGAGCAAGCCACCATAACAGTACAAGAGTTTTAAAGCTTGTTCACAAGCTATTGTTCATGGGATAGTGAATTTCCCCTTTTTTTCCACTCCCTCTTTAAAATTGAACATAAATTAGTTTCTTCCATGTCAAATGGATGAAAAGTCCTCCGAACATTTTGTGTTAAAAATTAGACTGGACGTTTTGCAAGGAAGTTCTGTTTCTAATGAGCCTCATCTTGGTTAGGGGAAAGGAAAGAAAGAAATATGTTTTCACTGTCCATTTGTCTGATTTGCAAAATGCAGCATTTTCCTTGAACTGTTTGTTGACTCTGGTGAGTAAGTTATTCAAACTGTGGCAATAACTAACCAGCCACTGAAAAGTAAAGTCACCATGCCAAGTAGGTGCACTCTTTCTCCGCTGTAGATAGAACTGGTGTTGTGATGTCCTCTGAAGGAGGAGAAATATGGCTTGTTTGAGGGTGGATATGGGGCAGAGGAGAAGGAGTTGCAAAGGAAGAGACAAGTAAATAGTAGCTTGCCCCTCGTGTTTCCATCTCTCCCTATGCAGAAAGAAAATGAGAGAGCAGTGGGTATCACATAAGTGTGTGAGCCCCAGGTGACTGAAAGGGAATGATGCCATGGGGTCTATCACAGTGCATTTAGGTATTATTCTCTAGTGAGAGGAACACTTGTTTTCTAGGATCTAGAGCGATTTATTGAAAGTGGATTGCCACTTCTTTTTGGTTAAGATGTAAAGTGGGACACAGTTATAGGGAATGGAGTCAAGCTAGTTGTTTTAGCTAAACTGTGGCCCTCTTTGCCCATGGTGAATGAGAATTGTCTGGATAGTAGGAAATCTCAAAGGCGCATTTTATCATTGACTTTATTTTCTCTTCCATAAGCCACTGGCTTATTCTTATCTCCTTTCCTCCTGTGGTAGAGCTGCCATTTTAACACAAATAAATGGCTGGTTTAAATGATCATTTTGCAAAATATAAAGAGGAAAAAAGAAGAATGCAAAGAATTCAATCATGCAAAAATCTTCCTATACCCAGGAATAATCACTGTTAAAATGTTGACATGCTTCCTTCCACTTATTTTTTCTATGCCCATATTTTTTTCATAGTTGAATTCAAATTACATATGAAAATACAGATGATCTTTATTAACTTAACATTTTATCATAAGGGTTTTCCTGTAGCATTACCCTCTCTTCAAAAGTGTAATTTTGGTAGCTTTTATCTTATTCCATTAAGTAAATGCATCAACATTTTCTTTAGATTTTCTTGTAATTAAAACTTTCGTTTTGATTGCATCTATTTTTTATGGCTATAAATACTATAATAATCATTTTTGTGTGTATATCTTTACATGCATTTCTGAGCAGGATAGATTTCTAAATAAGGAATGACTAGGTAAAAGCACATGCTTATTTTAAAAGATGCATTTTTACCAAATTGTATTCCAGAATGGTTGTACCGGTTTACATTCATAATAGCTTATCAGTAACATCAGTAATAGTTCACCCTCACCAGCACTGAATATCTTTATTTTAAAAAGGAACCCTTACTTTGATAATTTTAAAAAGAAAGAAATGGTGCTATCTTACTTTGTACTTTCATGATTGCCAGTGAAGCTGAACTTTTTAGAATTTCTTGTCTATTTACTTATGGTGTTATTGTGGCAGCCATGAAAAGGTGCCTCCCAGAGCTCCTACTACAGAAGCATTATTGATTGAGGGCCCTAACTGCAGCACTTTGAAATCTATTGTCCTATTTACACTGGGACCACACCACTGATGGGCTACTCCTTACCAATGACTGATTGTGGTGGGGATGTCACAGCAGACCTATACTTAGGAGACACAGAACTTCTTTGTTGGCTGATTTTATCTCAAGGACTTTCCTGTGGCTTTCTGTCCTTTCTTTAGACTAATGAGGCAGGCTACATCTCTCCCCGTCTCTATAGCTCTCCCAGCTTGCCTGGTTCCCTCCTTATTTCCTTTTATATAGGCAGTTCTCCTAGTGTTATGGTTGAATTATGTCCCCCCAAAATTCATATGTTGAAGTCCTATCCCCTAGTATCTCAGAATGTGAACCTATTCAGAAATAGGTTTGTTGCAAATGTAACTAGTTAAGATGAGGTCATACTGGAGTTGGAATGACCCTTATATATGACTATATAAAGAATACCATATGAAGAGATAGATGTTTAAAGATGGAGGATGAAATGAGGACACAGGGAGAATGCTATCCATAAACCAAGGAACATTTGAGACCATGAGAAGCTAGGGGACAAGCATGGTGCAGATCCTCCCCGATAGCCTTTAGAGAGAACTGACCCTGTGGACACCTGGATTTCTGATATCTAGTCTCCAGATCTGTGAAACAACAAATCCCATTTAGACCACCAGTTTATGGTATTTTGTTGTGGCCGCCCCAGGAAACTAATACACCTAATAAAATCTTCCCACATTTTAAAAATTAACATACAATATATTATTTATTTCAAAGGTACAGGTCTGTTATTCATCAGTCTTACACAAGTCACAGCACTCACCATAGCACATACGCTCCCCAATGTCCATCACCCAGCCACCCCATCCCTCCCACCCCACCACTCCAGCAACCCTCAGTTTGTTTCCTGAGATAAGATTCTCTTAGACTTTGTCTCCTTCTCTGGCTTCATCCCATTTCATTTTTTCCTCTCTTCCCCCATGATCCTCTGACTTGTTTCTCAAATTCCACATATCCAAGAGAACATATGATAATTGTCTTTCACTGACTGACTTCTTTCACTTAGCATAATACCCTCTAGTTCCATCCATTTCATTGCAAATGGCAAGATTTCGGGGTTTTTTGATGGCTGCATAATATTCCAGTGTCTGTGTGTGTGTGTGTGTGTGTGTGTGTGTGTGTGTGTGTGTATGGATAAAGAAGATGGTATATACCTTTTGTTCACCTTTTGATGGACATCTAGGCTCTTTCCATAGTTTGGCTATTGTGGACATTGCTGCTGTAGACACTGGGGTGCACGTGCCCTATTGGATCACTACATTTATATCTTTAAAATCCTCCCACTTTTAATCCTATCTTATAGTCCAGTTCTTGGACACCTGGAATACGATAAACTTCACATGAGCTTTTTATGTATTGAAGAGTAAACCTCTGACATATTCTTGCAAGTATGCTTCTGGTTTATATGTATTTTAATTTAGCTAGTACTATTTTTTTAAAGGTTTTATTTATTTGACAGAGAGAAACACAGCCAGAGAGGGAACACAAGCAGGGGGAGTGAGAGAGGGAGAAGCAGGCTTCCCGCCGAGCAGGGAGCTCGATGTGGGGCTCGATCCCAGGTCTCCGGGACCATGACCTGAGCCGAAGGTAGTCGCTTAACCAACTGAGCCACCCAGGTGCCCCAGCTAGTACTATTTTAATTGACAACTAATGTAAACCTTTATGTGTTTAAATAATCAACAATCCATGGGTTATGACATACCTTCCTCCCTCCCTCACTCTCTCCCTGGCTCCCTCCCTTCTTCCCTGCCTCCATCCCTCCCTTCTTCCTGCTTGTTCTCTTGTTTTCAAGTCTTTCCCTACTAGAGAGATGATAGATATTCACCCATTTGAGTCCCCCCCCCCTTATTTTTAAGGCTTGGACTTTACATTTAGCTTTTGAGTATATTTAGAATTTAGTTTGTTCATGTACTAAAATATAAAATCTACAGTATTGTACCCAGTCTTTTCTCATTGTTTTTCCCTTTGAAATGTGTTTAGCCATTCTTACACAAATACATTCTTTCATATGAGCTTTTGAGACTTTTTTTGTCAAGCATGCTAAATGAGAGAAAAATGCTGTTGGGGTTTTTATTGGATATGCTCTAAACAAACAACTCAATTTGTCAATAATTAACATGATTAGAACATTTAGTTTTATCATCTGAGAACATTATGTCTCCAATTGTTAAATAATTAGCTTATATTTTTCAGGAACTCTTTGACATTTTCTTTGCACAGATCTCCTGCATGTCTTGCTAAGATTGTCTTAAGGATTTTATGGATTTTTGATTTTATAAATGTCATTTTTTTCATGATGTTTTCTAACTAGAATTAAGAAAAGTTATTTCCACATGGTCATGTCATATTCAGCCACTTTTACTAAAATTTCTTATTAATTCCAATTTGGGAGTCTTAGTACATTTGGGGGAATATTCTCCATGGTGGTAAATCTCATAGAAACTTTGACTGTGATACCAGAAAGGATTTAAAGGTCATCATACCCCTTCATTTTATAGATGCTCCATCAGGGAACCTCAGTACCATGCTCTATGAAAGGAAGGTCCTGAAAAGGCCTCACCCCATCTCCTTAGAGATTCTTAAACCAAAGATGATATAGCACAACATATAGACATGTTTTAACATATGTGAATAATTATAGTGATAAAGCAACAGTAACCATTTGTTGAGGTCTAGGCACTTGCTAGGTGCTTTATACAGGGGCAATCTCGTTTTATTCTTACAACAATCATTTGAAATAGAGTTGTTCAGGATCACTGGCAGATGTGTCTAACTGGAATGTCTTTCCTCTTCTCACTCACTCTGGCTTTCTCTCTATCTGGTCTTTTTAAAGCAGGAGTGATTTACCAGGCTACTTTATAGGGCTCTGTGTTGTCTTTGGTTACTATGAGGTTTAATTTGTTATTAATTGAAAGAGTTGATCCAGGATTTCTGTTGCAGAGAACAAATACCTCATTAGCACCCTTACACAAAAAATAAATAATAAAAAATACTAACAAGTATTTTTAAAAGTTTTTTTGGCTAGATTTGAATGTCAAGTCAAAAAAGTTGAATTTTTAAGTATATTTTGAGCCTCTACTATGTAGCCTATTGGGGACTTTAAAAATAAGGTTTTGATGGTTTCTAACTCAAAAGAGTTTATAACTAGAGTCACAGAACCCTCATAATGGAAGAGACTTGGATACTATCTGGTCCAATTTCTTATCTGATATGCTTCCCTAATGGATTCTTGGCCAATCTCTCTTGGAACAGTTTTGACTAACTGATAGAAAGCCCTTCCTTTTTGAAGTCTGTCCTG
>PITA01002767.1:40691-153214 GCA_004023965.1 Spilogale gracilis | reverse complement strand
AGAGAAAGAAGAAAGAAAAGGAAGAAAGAAAAGGAAGAAAGAGAGGAAGGAAGGGAGGGAGGGAGGCAGGTAACCATTGAAACCACGCCAGCCATCTTGGGAGTTTGCTGCCACTGTATCCCTGTTTTTGGTGGAAGGGAAGGCAGAGAGCAGGTGTTCTTCCAGCTCCTTCACTCACTAGGTTGGTGACCCCAGTGACCTAGTTTGGGAAAGTTTAAGGGGTCAGGAGAGCAGAGAACTGCAAGGAATAAATTCTGACTTCCTCTCCAGGGTTTTCACAAATCAGTTCTTCTGAGCTTGAAGTTCCTGGGGGTGGGAAGGAGGAAGTGATGGGCACCCCAGGGTTGATCCCACTCTTCACCAGGGGTCATGTGGGATGGGGTCTTCCACTCAAGAGAAGGCAGCACAGGGCTGAGTTGGGGAAGAGCCACTCCCTTGGACTTAGAAGCACAGGTTTAAAGAAGCAGGAGGCCCATTTCTAAACCTGTAACATGGGGGTTACAGTCAAATCTCCTCAGACGTGACACTTCCCAGTTAGTTATGAGGCTGTGTCTCCCAGGGGGCTTAGAAAAAATCAGAAATACTACCCAGTTCCCTGGGCTTAGGACAGGGAGTGGGCAGTGGCCTGGCGGGAGCCACATCAGCTGTGAAGTGAGTCTGCGCTGGGATGAAGCATGTCTGAGTGAGTCAAGGGAGAGTGAGCCGGCTGAGGCCCTGAGATGGCCGCTGCTGGTGCTGGGCCAGTGCGGGGCTGGCGGGAGAGGAGAGAGAGGAGCTAGGAACCGGGTTCCTGGCGTGCATTGTCTGTGAGGCCAGGAGGACCGTTCTGGGGGGCGCTGGAGCAGGGACGGGGAGGACAGCGGGACCGATCTGGGATTGGGGGGCAGCTGGGAGGCCTGCAGTTCACAGCAGCTGTGCCTTCCAGCAGCCTCAGCAGAATACCAGTCCCCACCTGTCTCCCCTCTGCTCACCCTGCGGGATGTGGAGCTGAGAGCAAAGTGGGGTCCACTCGGGGTTGGGTGTGAGCCCCTTTCCCATGAACTCAGGTCACTGCTGTCAGGGACATAGGTGAGGAGGCAAGCTCTTGCTGTGGCTTCTGGAAAGAGGGCTGCTGTGGAAATTCAGAAAAGCCTGTATCTGAGGCTCGCAGAGTGCCAGACGCTCGGTGGCACTTTAAATGCCACAGATAAAAAGTGAGAGTCTCTCCAGGTGGCAGGCTAGACGAGAGGTCAGGGATCCGGGGCCTCTGAGGCTCAGACACCAGGAGAAAGAATAAAAACACCTCGGAGACCCCTGTGACCCTGAGCTTATGGCCGGAATGTCAATGCAGCCGGTTGGCCCGCCACTCCAAGCTGAGGTATGAGCGGGACAGGCGCGGAATCTACAGATTAAGGGCTAGTGGCCTCTTCAGAACCTTCATGGTGCCGGGAACTGCGGGAGCCCCTGCAGGGTCATGGCTCAGTGGGAAAGGCAGAGGCTCAGTGTTCAAATGACAACTGGCCACTCATCACGCACCTGCCAGTGTCCCTGATGGACCGTCACCCATGTATGGGGAGAGTGGGCCCTCTGCCCCTCTCCGGACCACCTCCCTGCTTGTAATCAAATAAAGGGGGCTGCTATCGGCTGTCAGGTAAGCCCTCCGTGGATGGGCACTCTTGTTCTATGGCCTTCCAGTGGTCACCTGGAGGCTCCACACCCCGATTCCAGGTGGCTGCCGTGCAGAGGGCGTCACGGTCCTGCTCGTGACTGTCCCTGAACCCGGGCAGGGGAGGGCTGGTGATATGGAGCCGGTTGCTTGGGAGGCCTTGCACCTGTTTAGGCCCCAAGCACTTGCCTCTCCTTCTTCCTTAGAGTCTGCCTCCTGGAGAAATGGTACTTACAGAGATGGAGAGTTTCACAGATCTCTTGCTTCCTCTCCCTTTCCTGAGGCCCCGAGAGGGAGCGGCAGAAGCCGTGGCTGGCAGGGCCCCCCTGAGATGCCTGGGTGAAAGAGGAGGGGTGGCATGGAGGCTTGGCCAATTTGGAAAGCAACGTGACCCAAGCAGGTTTTACAGCGATCATGTCAAATTCTGCTGTTCAGAAATGCCATTAGCGTGCACACACAGAAATCTGCGGCACAAAAGGTAAACCTTTCCCCACCCTGCCGGTGCTTAGAAACTCCTGGCTCTAATGAGAAATGAGAGCTGAAGGGGGAGAGATGGGGGGCAGGCCACATCAGTGCAGGCTGGAGCCGGATCTTGCAGGAGGCTGACCCACTTCTTTTGGAGATAAGGGACCTTGTGGACCAGCCCAGTGAAATGCCACTTGAATTAAGCCACTGCTACCTGCCCAGCCACTCCTTTATCCTCCTTTCTCCCTCGTTGCTCTGGGAGGGAGGCCTGGCAACATGGCACCGTGGCTACTCGCTCTGCTTTCCCCTGGGGCATCCTTGGTCCCCTCATCCAGGGGGACATCTTCTGGCCATAAACCTTCCTGAGACCAGTAGCTCCTTGGACAAGACAGGCGAGGACATTCTGAGGGAGAAGAAGGAGAAGGTATAGGTGGGCATGTTTTGTGCTGAGCCTCCCTTTTTTCCCTGCCTTTTTGATTGTGTGCTGAGTTATTTAGCCAACAATAGATATTTATGTATTTTTTTAGAGCTTGTATTTATTAACAGCCTGCAAAGGGGAGATCGCGAGATTTATTCCAAAAGCGTAGTGAGTTAAAAGGGACAATTAGAGTAACAGAAAGAGATATCGAGCATTGAGATCTAAAGGATATTTTAATGCACAAAGAGTTCTTGAGATATTTTCCAAGTAGACAGAAGGTATAAGAAAATTGGCCCATTACAAGCTGATCGTGGGGGGTTGGTGACACAGGGTAGAGTAACAGCTGATGTGTAAAACTCCTACTTGAGGAAGGTGAGTCCAGAGAGCCAGACTGGCAGGAGACGGACTGGAACATCACCACGGCTGGGTCAGCAGGCTCAGCAACACGTGTTGGCCCGGACCGCACTGAAATGTGCGCGCACTTCAGTCAGTCATACTATGTGCAAAGGGAAAAACTGGCATCCTCTGGGTTGGTGTGGAGTAGGGCCTGGAGGAGCTGTGTCCTGGAGGTGAGTTCTGACCAGGGACTGGTGGGGACAGCCTGAGGAGCTGGTGAGACTAGAAGAGAAGAGTTGCTACCGGGCCCAGGGAGCTCTCCCAGCAAACATGTTCTCTCTGATCCCTGGGCCCTACCTCTTGTCCTCCAAGAAGCTTTCCTGCCCCTCACCCCCGGCTCTCTCAAACTTGCCAACAGGCCTTCTGGAACCACGTTCGCCATGGTGGCAGAGTGCTGGGTGATTAGTCAGGTGACAAGTAAACATTTGCTAATGGGATTCTTGGTTCCCTGGTAATGGACAGCCCCTAGTGGGAGGGAAAAAGGGGGAGATGCTGTCCGGAGGGTTCTAGGGATTGCTGATGGTCAGCCAAAGTGGGCACAGATAGAGGTGACCATGCCTGGAAGCAAGGGAAGGGCTGAGGGCTGAGCCCTGCATGGAGGGAAAAGGAGGGAGAAAAACGGCTATGGGATACTTTCCGGGCTTGGAAGCAGCAAGTGTCTGGGAATGGGACTGTGGCCCAGGCAGATTTCCAGGGAGTGTTCCAGCATGCTGGCACAAGGGAAGGATCTGGCTGAGCAGAAAAGGCAAGTTAGGATGATGAGACCCACTGTTGAGGAACATTGGCAAGCACGCCACGAGTGGGGACATGTGCTCGGAGAGACGCTGGGGTGTGGGGTAGGGAAGAAGACTGCAGAGAGGGCCATACCTCCACTGCAGAGTCAAGCCCAAGTCCCTGAGTAGGATTCCCCCCAACCTTCCCCTTGCCAGGCTCGCCTTCCCCGTCTCCCCCAGCCTGGCCACAGGGTTCTCAGTCCTCAACTCACAGCTCTCTGCTGGTACCCCGAACCAGCAAGGTGCTGCTATAACCCTCCAGCATTTGGCCTCGAATACTCCCTGCAGTCTTCTTTGGCCACCTCCTCATCCTGTTAGAGCCATTGGGTGTCACCTCCTCCTGGAAGTCCTCCTGGACCGTCTTCACCTCAGTTGACTTTCTCATGATGGGAGCGGGGCACTAAAAGAGGCACCAATCTCATACCTGTTTCCACATCTAGGCCCTGCACTCCTTATAGGAGAGTCACATCTTGCCACTTTCATGTCCACGGAGCCTGCACCAATGGCAGGCACACGTAGGCCTTTGATCAGCACTTGTTGAAGGGAAGATGGCAGAGGGGCTGGCCCCATTAGGAACAGAGGAGGAGGGCAGGATTTCCAAGGGCAAGAGCCCACATCTCTGGGCCCTGACCCACCCAGGAGGGATGCCGCATCTGGTGACCAGAGAGGTCTAGCCCCTGGCTTGCCAACCTGCTCCGGTGCTTTGGGCAACGGTGTCATCGTTCCTGCGTAGCACGCGAGATACTGAGTGACAAGTGATGTCATCCATGATAGAGCCACTTTCATTCCCTCTACCTCTTGGAGGAGAAAGCTGCTAAAAAATACACCTAGCATCCTGAGCCCCTCTGCCTCGCCTCCAGTAACAATCGGCAACCAGAGACCGAGCTGCACTTGACAGAGGCGGGTCATTTATAAAATATTAGCATTTCTCGTACTGACATTTCACTTTCATATTGCAGGACTTACTAAGTCTTCTAAAAAAAATGTAATAAAGTGCTCGGACCCTTGATTTTCCCACTGAGGGCTTTGCTGTCTGATGTTGGAAATGAAATCAACAACAGGACAACACCCTCGGGTTCCAAGGGACAGCTGGGCCCTGGCACGGGCCTGGGGGAGAGCAGGCGGCCACCGGAGAGTGTGCTCTTTGCTCTGACGTCTCCATGCTCCCGTCAATGTGGGCTTCAAGCCTTGTACGGAGGCAGAGCTGTTCCGTCGCCTCTGAAAACCCAACCCTTCCTTCTCTACCGAGGAGAGAACTGCCTTGTTTCTCCCAAGCAAGAGAGGCAGGTGCAGCCCCGGACCCTCTCTGCTGCCGGCTCGGTGGGTCCCTGGCCTCCTGGGAAGCCCTCTGCGTCCCAGTAACCTGGCAGCTCCCTTCAGCCACTCCTGATCCCCCTAAGAATCCACAGCTCATCTGTCGCGGGTGAGGCTCTTGGAAACAGGCCAGGAAGGGTCCAGGACCAGCCTGCTCCAGGGAGAGCTGCAGAGACTGGGCTGACCCACAGCCAGGGGGTAGGAAGTAAGTCATGTTCTGTGAGGGTAAGGGAAGAACCCCAGAATGGAGACGTGTGTGTGTGTGTGTGTGTGTCACACACGCGTGCACACAGGGATCCCAGTGAGTCAGTGTGCCCTGCCCCATATGGCTGCTCCCACCAACAAAAGTGCTGTGCCCGGCCAGGCTCACCTGCCCCACAAAAGCCTGAGATCCGCCACCACTTCACGAATGCAGGGTTAGGAAATGAGAAACAGGGTTCTTGTCCAAGAGAAATTTTTTTATTATTGTTTTTCTCTCCTAATTGGATTCGGTGTTTCTTGCTCCTCACACACATCCTCTCTGGTGGGGAATTCAGGTTTGGGCAGAGCTCAGAGATGGTGCCTGGTGGGGCCCTGGCCGGCAGCATGGCCAACCTTGACCGGAGCCACTGTCCTCCGGCTGGGCTTGCCTGTTCCATGCCCTGCACGTATCCCCACTCCTGACCCCTGAGTCTGGCCCTCTCCCCCACCTCTGCCTGTCCCTGGGCATCTTTAGAAGGGCCAGGAGGGAGGGGGCTTCCGTAATGCAGAAATGCCTGAGATGGTTCTTGAAATGCCCTCTTTGTTCCCCTTCTGCTAAGGCCACCTGATGCTTTCCCTCCTGCCACCAAGCACAGGACCCTTGCTGGGATGGCCATCAAAGAGCCTCAAGGAAAAAATTCAGCAGCTGAGCTGTGCTGGAGACCTGGGCTCATGTCCAGAGTCTCCCCGGCCTGTCCAGACCATCACTGGCAAAAACACTAGGCCGACGACATTGCCCAGCCTGTTGGGCTAACACTGTGGATGCCGCCTGCCCATCGGCAAGAAAGACTCAGCCCCTCGTCCCCTTCTCCATCAAGCCCATCCCCAGGGCCTGGCTCACTGATGTCCAACGAGCTGCTTCTCGATTCCCGCCCTGACAACACGGTACAGTGGGGGTGATGGGGTGCTCCAGGGTGGCAGCCGGACTTGTGTTGCATACAAAAACAAGGTGCTTGGGGCTCCTGGGTGTCTCAGTCATTAAGCTTCTGCCTTCAGCGTCCAGGTTCCTCAGCAGGTCATGATCTTGAAATCCCAGGATCAAGCCCCGCATCAGGCTCCCTGGTTGGTGGGAAGCCTGCTTCTCCCTCTCTCACTCCCCCTACTCGTGTTCCTTCTCTTGCTATATTTCTGTCAATTCAATAAATAAAATCTTTGAAAAAAACAAACAAACAAGGTGATGCTCTAAACATTGAAGAAGATTGGTCCCCTGAAGTGATTCTTGCCGCCTCCCCTTCTTCTCCCTGGCCCTTCCCACTTACCCTTTGCCTCAGGCTCGGGCAAGCCCAGGTTATGATGGGGAATGCTGTTGCCATGTTGGGATTATAGACAAAAACCCTGTAACTCTTCTCTTGCTAGAAATTACCAATACGATCCTTAGTTCAAGTATAGTTTTCTGTATAGTTTATAAACATGAGAAGACATAGAGTTTGGTAGGGAGTGGGGCGGAGCCCTGTGCAGCTGTGTGTGTATGGACAGTGTGTATATATGTATAAGTGGATTCATTATAAAGCCGCACCTCCTGTGAGACCCGCATTGCATTTGATGCAGTTCTGAATTTCAGCCTCTGATGATCTTTCCTTTGGTAATTGGTTCTTGGAGCCCAGCAGCTGGGCCAGGGCTGCGGGGCTGCCTGAGACATGGGGAATGAGAGGCGCCCCGAGGGAGGACTGAGGGCGAAGTGAGGGCAGGTCGACTCCGTGGCCTCAGGCAAGGGCCAAAATGCCATCTGCGCCTGTGCTCCTACATGGCTGAGCCGCCCAGCCTCTTGGATGAACCTAGTCTGTTCTCTTCTTGAGTCCTGCTTCCTCCAGGAATGGCGGGGGCCCTTGAGACCTCTCCAGTGACCGACCGGGTTTGCACAGAGCTCAGCTCCTGGGGGGGGAGGGGTGGCCACTGTCCCATTGTGGCTAATGAAGGATTCATTTCTCCTGTGCTCTGACCACCTTGCTGGATAAATGCTGTCTGTGGGCGCTGCTCGGCCTGACTGGGACAGCTGGGTGTGGTGCGTGAATCCCTTCCCACTTTGGGGCTGTACACTTTGTGTTTATAATCCACTGGGCAGGGCCCAGACAGCAGCCGAACACTTCTCCAGCCTTTGCCTGAAACCCAGCAGACCCTCCGCTTATTAAAAAAAAAAGAAAAGCGATTCTGTTCCTCGGTGGACACGTGGCAGTGCTGGGTGCTCGCGCCCCAGGTCCTCAGCGGAGAGTGACCACCAGCCCCAGTATCCAGGCCAGGAGGGAGGCTCCCAGGGAACTGCCCGAGGAAGCCTGCTGCACCCCGCTGGGGGCACGGATGGGGGTCCTGCGGGCACACTTGCCCTTCCTCTTGGACCGGGCGGTGGGCATGATATCAAAGCTGAACTTGTGCTGGTAGTCGGGGCTGTAGTCCTGCAGCTCATGCTTCCCGGAGCCCGCCTTGGACACCTGGTTCCGATTCCTGTGGCTGGTGCAGTTCTTGCCCGGCTTCCTGTAGCCTGGGCGGGAGCCGGGCAGGTGGCCACGTGGGTGGCCCCTGTCCCTGGCAGGGCCGCGGGACGGGTAGTGCTCCTTGCGCCCCGCCCTGTCGGTAGTGGTGAGCGTGTGCGACTTGATCTGGTGCGGCGAGGCTAGCCCCGTGCAGTTCCGGAAGTCCTCGGCCCTCAGCAGCTTCAGGTCCTGGCCTTGGCGCGCCAAGGGGGTCACGCAGGGGACCGCAGAGCTGGAGCCGCGGAACCGCCGCAGCCATTCCCACAGGGAGTGCGCCCGGCAGCCGCAGTCCCAAGCATTCCCGTTGAGGCGGAGGAACTCAAGGGATCCCAGGGGTGCCAAGCAGTCACCCTGCAGCTCTGAGAGACTGTTGTTGAAGAGAAAGAGGGTGGTCAGCCTGCGGAGGTCGTGGAAAGCCTTGTGGTGGACCCACTGCAGCTGGTTCTCGTGTAGCAGCAGCCGGTCCAAGTTCACCAGCCCCCGGAACGTGTCCTGGCCCAGGCTCCACAGCTTGTTGCCATGGAGAAACAGGTGGCTGAGGTTGACCAGGTCCACAAAGATGTCGTCCTGGAGGTACTCGATGTGATTGTCCTGCAGGTAGAGGTACTGTAGGCTGTGCAGCCCGCGGAAGATGTCCGCAGGCAGGGCGCTGAGCCCGCACTTATAGAGGTAGAGGGCGTGCAGCTTCACCAGGCCCTGGAAGGTCTCCGGCGCCAGCGTCCGCAGCTGCCGGTTGTCGCCAAGGTCCAGCTCCTCCAGGTGCACAAAGCCCTCGAAGGTGTTGGGGTCGATGAAGGTGATGTTGTTGGAGTAGATCCACAGGGTGACCATAGCGGGGCTGAAGTGGCCCTGCTGGAGGAGGGTGATGCGGTTGTTCTGCAGGAAGATGCGTTCGCTGTCCTCCGGGATGCCCTCGGGGATGGCGGCGAAGTTGTGCGCCTGGCAGCTGACCGTCATGGGTGCCGGGTAGCACACGCAGTCCCGCGGGCAGCAGCCGCCCAGGGGCAGCTCCCCGGCCAGCAGCAGCAGCAACAGTTCCACACAGCACCCTGGGGGCGAGGGGGAGAGAGCACAGCCAGGTCAGGGGCGGCCAGGGGAGGCGGGGACCGACGGGCCGCGGGGCTGGTGGGCGCGCCACCCCCTCTTGGCCTTGCTCTGTCCTGGGCTGCGCCCAACTTCGAGGTCTGGGATGGCAGCCCTCTGGGGTAGGCTCCTGCTGGGAGGAAGGCGGGGGTCGAGTCCCAGCGTGGCCCTCACGCGGCGGGAGAGGACACTCTGGCGCTCCTCCCCTGCGGAGGGGTCCAGCCCCAGCCCCAGCTGCCAGGAGAGCTCGGGGACGCGCGCCGGGAACGCGCTGTACCCTCAGTCCCGCCCCCAAGCCCTAGACACGCCCCCGGGCTCAGCCGGCAGTGCAGTGCTGGGGAGGAGGTTCCGGTCCCAGCTCTGTCACTTACTCCTGTAACAGTGATTCAGACTCCTGGTCTAACAAATATATGGAGGCCTGAAGAGTATTTTAAGGTATTCTTTTTTTTTTTTTTTTTTTTTTAAGATTTTATTTATTTGACAGAAACACAGCCAGAGAGGGAACGCAAGCAGCGGGAGTGAGAGAGGGAGAAGCTTCCCACCGAACAGGCACCTCGATGCGGGATTCGATCCCCGGGACTCCGGGATCATGACCTGAGCTGAAGGCAGAGGCTTAACCATTGAGCCCCCAGGGCGCCCCTCTTTTAATGTATTCTTTTTTTTTTTTTTTTTAATTTATTTGACAGAGAGAAACATAGCCAGAGAGGGAACACAAGCAGGGGGAGTGAGAGAGGGAGAAGCAGGCCTCCCGCCGGGCAGGGAGCCCGATGTGGGACTCGATCCCGGGTCTCTGGGATCATGATCTGAGCCGAAGGCAGCCACTTAACCAACTGAGCCACCCAGGCGCCCCTTAATGTATTCTTAATAACAAAGCATGCATGCAAGACACCGAAGTTCATCTCAAAAGCTGTCTCATTTACCGTGCCTTCTGTGTCCTCAAATATGTGACAGCGCTCTGTCTCTCAGTATCCTCATTTCTAAATACACTAGTTGTTCCTTGTGGAGCTGTGAGGAGGCGCTAAGGGGATGTATGTGAAGGACAAGGGGAGACACCAGAGCTGCCTGGCTTTGGGGACCCGCCGAGTGAGGCTGCCCCCATATTGGGCCCATCTTCCGGCCCCTCCCCTCTCCACACCTCACTCCCAGGCTGTGTGCTCCCAGGCTGTGGTTGCAAACCAGGCCTTGCCTCTCGACTGGCCGGAGCATTTCCTCTGCAGCTTCCCTCTAATTGGGCATTAATTAGGCATTCGTTAATGGATTCTTAAAATAATTTATTTTCGGATGTGTCCAGCCTGTGGTCAGATAATAGCCCCGTGCTCATTATCTGAGCAGCCTCATTATAGAGGATCATCATTACCTGCCTCTTTCCAGGGTCGCAGCTGCCCTAGGCTGCCCCACAGGCGCGCCAGTGCGGGAAAACAGGCTCCAGGCCCATAGAGGGCCATCCCTCAGGGCCAGGCAGCTATTTTGTCCCTGCTGGGGTTGGCCTCTCACCGGTCCCTTCCAGCTTGGCCACCCTCACCTCTCGGGAAAGGCTGGGTCCTGGGACAACTCAGCTGATTCCCACTGTCGGCTCTGCCCAAAGTTTGTAGAAAGAACTTAGACTCCCCACCACTCATTGACAGGCCTGCTGTGGCCTCACATGGGCCACTAGGCCAGGCTCCCAGACCTGCTGCTGGCCTAGCCTCCTGGCCAGTCTCAGGCAGGCCTAGCTACCACTGCCACCCCCTCATTCCTGGCAGAAACAGCATCGTAAATAAGTGACAGTCCCCAGCAGTTGGGAGTTATGGGCTCCCAGAGAGTGGCAGCTGCTTCCCGTCCCCCTGTAATCACCCGGCTTCCACCGAATGTCTCCAACATAAAAATCATCGCATATAATTTCGTTCTCGCATAATTGGGTTCAGTTGTGATTTCAGAGCAATTACGACCTTGGTGGCGGCAGCAGTGGAGGCAGTGCAGCTGTGAGGACCCTTTTTGGGCAGGACCATGATCTAGGTGGTTCCTTCCGTGTCTTCAGTCATCGCTACCACTGGACAGCCTGTGGGCCAAGCCCAAGGCCAGTGCCTCCTCAGCTTCAGTTTCCCTCTCTGTAATATGGGTAGGAGATGATCGCTCTGCTAGCGTGCCCCACTTGGAGGTTCAGGCCTGACCCCCAGGCACCCACTGCTCATCTCAGTCTGGCAGGAGGTCCCAGCTGTGCAGGGGAAAGCAAGAGTGTGAGGGGCTTGCAGCCTGGACCCCCAAGCCCCAGTTGACTCTCGGGGAGCCTGCCAGATGCCCTGAGCCTCCAAAAGCCAGGGGTGGGAGGAGGGCCCACCCCACACTGGCTATAGCTTCCACAGCGACTGACACCCCCTTTCCCCTCTTTCAGCAGGCACTCCTCACCCCTGCCCAGGCTGCTGTCTCCCAGAAACCTTGCTCCAGGGAAGCGATCCCCAACCTTACCATTCTAGGGGGGTCCAGGGGGCCCCTCCCAGCTCAAGGGCCTTCACAGGGCTCACTGTGCTGAAGGGGACCAGGCTATGGCCACACACCAGTGCTTGTGGGACACACAGTGCCACACCAGACCCTGGGGGAGAGGTGCTGTAAAGAAAAAGGCTTTTCCTGCCCATATGCCTGGCAGCAGAGAGACACTGACTGTGGGGCAGGCTCAGCACTAATACCACTCGACATTTGTGCAGCTTATAAAGTTTACAAAGTGCTCTTGCTTGCATTTTTCTGATCCCCAGCATTACTGTATGGTGAGGGGGGGTTCCCCTGCCCCCTCCAACCTGGATGGGGGCCCACAACCCTTCGGCCTGATGTTGCAGCTGTGTCCCCATGAGGCCCCCGAGGCTGGGCTTCTCTGAAGCATCCCCAAAGAAGCTGGAGGCCCCAAGAAGAGCCATTACCCTTCCTTAGACAGGTACTCCAGGGAATGTTTGGGGCACAGGGAAACCAGGCAGAAACCACAGCTTGGATGCAAAAAACCAAGTGACCCAAAATCAAGGTATGGGCCAGCATGAGAACACACCTTGGCAGATGTGTGGGGTTAAGGTAGGACCCAAGGCAGAAGCCCCCCAAGTCCTTCCTGTGAGAGGTGCCCAGAAGGCAGGGACCCCAGCCAACTGCTTGGATCTGCTCTCTATCCTTCAGTGCTGCCCAGATGCCAGGGAACCAGCCCAGGGAAGCTGGTGGGCGCGCCACTACTCCTGCCTTCCTCCACTGGGCATTGGGCTGGGTCTCCGCTGAATCTGCTTCTCCACCCTGGAAGCTGGTCCCATCTCCAAGGCCCTGGACCAGCCCCCTCAGCCAGACTCACCGGCCTCTGGCACTTGTGCTCAAGCCAATGGGCGCCCCGGTTCTGGATCGTCACCCTGCCAGGCAGCTCCTCCTGTACCCCCTCCGTGTGCCAGCAGGAGCCCCGACCCCACTGATTGCCTGATTAATGTACTGACAATGAGGCGGTGTCTTTGCCCTGTGCTTTGAGATCGCAAATTAGCAGCCTGTGAAGGAGCCTTGCGCCCCTTCCCATCTGCCTCCTCAGCCCTCTCCTGGGTGGGACAGGGGGTGCTCTGCCTGAGCAGCTGAAGAACGCCATCTGCCCTTCCTCACATTCCCCTCCTCCTCTTCTCCAGGGACACGTGCCCAACTGGGTGCTGGCTACCCCCAAACCTCCTTGCCTCCCACACGTCTGAGCTCACCTGAGGCTCCACAGTCTCATTCATTCCTTCCTCTGTTCAATACTTCCCCTCAGTCTTGGAGTATCCAATGTGCTAGGGCAGGGAGGAGCCGAGGGAGGAGCCTGGGGATGAACTGGGCAAGCCCTCATGGGTTCCTTAGCAGATAGGGGGGCCCCCAATCCCAGGCAGTCTGGTCAGGTGCCAGGACCCAGAGTTAGGCACCTAAAAATGTGTGTAGGGGAGGCTCTGCAAAGGTCTCTGCCACCTCTATGCCACCCCTTCCATGAAGCCTTCTGCTCCCCTGCTAGCATAGAGAATACACAGTAGTAGAGATTGTATGGGTTACATGTCCTCCTTCCTACAAATCCCAAGGCCCTTCACCTGCTGGGAGGGACCTGGCAGGGGGAGGGGGTGAGTGGCTGGAGCATGGGCAGCACCTCACCCAGGCTACTCAACAACCCCAGATGAGCTTATGAAGGGTCCTGTGGGGCTGGACCTGGCAGAATGGGTGAGAAGGGCATAATAGGCAGAAGGCACAACATATGCAAAGGCACTGAGGTGTGGAAACAGGTAGTGTGCCCCCATCTTACCCCAGACCCTCTCTTCTCTCGCCCCTCTAAGTAGCCGAGCTCCCAAAGAAGCCCTAGTGCTGCGAGGCTGGGGAGGGCCAGGCCTAGGGAGGCGGGAGAGGTCACCACTGGAAACAGCACTGACAGGACCTCTGCTCCGGCCCCAGGCCACATGGCCAGAGTGGTAAGGCTCCTGTAGCTTGCCCACCCTGGAAGCAGGAGGGAGCTAACCAAGGAGGAACACCCAGTCCTAAACACGGACCAGGTTCTTTTAAAAATATATATATATATATATATATATATATATATTATTTATTTATTTATTTGACAGAGAGAAACACAGAGAGAAAGGGAACACAAGCAGGGGCGGTGGGAGAGGGAGAAGCAGGCTTCCTGCCGAGCAGGAAGCCCCATGCAGGGCTTGATCCTGGGACTCCGGGAACAGGACCTGAGCAGGCAGACACTTAACGACTGAGTCACCCAGGCACCCTGCGGGCCAGATTCTTTTACATGGAGTCCTCACACCACCATACCATGGCAGAGGAAATGAGGCACATGGCAGGGGCAGGGGCAGGGGGCAGGGAGAGGCTGGCCGGTGAAGAGGGTGGCGGAACAGGCCTTACCCCCTGACTTCAAATCCAGGAGTTACAAGTTGCCTGGGGCAGGCAGGGCAGTCCCATCAGAGGGCAGCTCAGCCCTCTCTGGCCCCAAGGTCTCAGACCTCCCCCTGACCACCTCATAGACTGGAATGCCCCCAAATGCCCCCAGGCCGGTCCACAGGGCTCTGGGAGCCGCAGAGCCTCATCAGCCATGTGGCCAATGCCTCCGGCTCTGCAGCCCATCCTCCCTCGCACAGGCCAGGCTCCCCGCTCCCCCCACCCCCTGCCCTAGCCTTGCCAGCTGCTCTTCTCTGAGCCAACTGATGCTAACCAAATGGCTCTGCGGTCAGATAACACTCACATAACAGCCTCGGGCCAGGCTGGCTGCACTCCTCAGAGCTACTGGCGCCCCAGACCACTTGGCACCATCCCTCCATGCCACACCCCAGGGCAGGCCACTTCCTGTAGGTCTCCCCACCCCAGCATGGCCCAGCCCTGGAGACAATGAAGCTAGTCCAGAGAGAGGGGGCTTTCCTCCTCAGTCCCCACCAACGCTGCCTCTGATCCACCGGCCTCCTCCAGGCCTCCAAGCATCAAACGCAGTCCGTCCGAAGGTGAGCCGCTGCTCCTCCACCCTGTAAGCTGCCTCCACCCGCATCTTCACATCTTCTCCATCTCCGGTGAAGGCAGCACCTTCATTCTGGCTGCTTATGCAAGAAACTCAGAGTCATTGCCAACTCCTCTCTCTCACCTCATGCCCAGTCTGCCGGGAGTCTTGTGGGCTCAACTTCAGAATGTACCCAGGATCCACCCATGTCTCCCGGCCACCACCGCAGCCCGGGCCCCCATCATCTCTCCCTTGGCTAGTTGCCAGAGAGTCTCCTGGGGCCCCCGGCCTTGCCCCTCCATGTCTCCTAACACAGCAGCTCGAGTCTGAGTCAGAGCACTTGACTCATCTGTGCACACCCTCCTTGGCCCCACTGTGTTCAGTAAGACCCTCCAGTCTTTACTGGGGCCCTGGCCACGGCCATCCCTACCCCCTTCAGCCCTCTCATCTCCACCCTCTCTCCCCTACCCCTAGCCTCTTGGTCCTCTTCTTCGCATGCTGGGTGTGTCCTGCGTCCAGCTTTTGGCCACTCCCTCCTCCTGGAGCACTGCCCAGGATACCTGCAGGGCCCACCCCCTCACCCACCCCAGCGTTTGGTCTCTCCTAGGGTCACCTTCTCACTCAGGCCTTCCCCAGCAGCTTATTTAAAATAGGGAAGGAGCGACGCCTGGGTGGTTTAGTTGGTTGAGCAACTGCTTTCAGCTCAGGTCATGATCCTGGAGACCCAGGATCGAGCCCCATATCGGGCTTCCCGCTCGGGCTTCCCGCTCGGGCGGGAGGCTTGCTTCTCCCTCTCTCAGTCCCTCTGCTTGTGCTCCCTCTCTAGCTGTGTTTCTCTCTGTCAATAAATCAATAAAATCTTAAAAAAATAAAAAATAAAAATAAAATAGGGAAGGAGCCCATCCCTATTTTACTTTCCCCTTTAACACATCCTCCTCTAATAAATTATCTCATTTATTTATTGATCTTGTTCCTTTTCTGTCCCCTCCCACTGAGTGTCAACTCCATGAGGACAGTGATTTTGTCTGGGGCGTTCCCCGCTGAGACCCCGGGGCCTTGAACGTGTCTGGCACATAGTAGGTGCTCAACAGAGTGGTTCTTATTAATACCAAGGCCTCCAGGAAGAGCAGCCTCGGCCGTGGCTCTCTCTCAAGGGTCCCTGGGCCACCAGAGAGGGGACAGATGGTGGGGAGAGCTCTGCAAGGGAAGATACACACCAGGCCTGTCCAAGGAGCCAGTGACCAATACAGCTTGGCCTGGGATTCGGGGCTTTCCCAGGACTTGGGACATTCAGGGCTAAAACCGGTAAGTCTCAAACAAACCAGGACAAGTCAGTCACCCTGAGGCCAAGACTGTGCCATCCTTCTGAAAGCCAAAGTCTCTGGGCCCAGGAAGGGGAGGGGACACGCAGGCAGGAAGCATGAGTGTTCTCTAGACACCCACTTCTCAGGTCTACTGCCTGCAGCCCAGGAGGCAGGCCCTGCCTACACGGAACCTGTGTGTGTGCGCAGGGATCTGAATACATTTTTGTGCACGCGTGTGCTGCTGTGTGTGTTTAGCTGTATGCATATGTGCACATGTGTGTGCAAGCTTACGTTTGTCTCTAGAAAATACCAGGGGCTGGCAGCCTGGGCCCCTTCATCCTACAGCATCCTTGAACTCCAGGCCCTACCTTCACCTTGGGAAGCCCCTCTGGGGCTCATAAAATGTGTCCCATGTTACTGAAATTTGCTTCTCAGTTTGGGGGCCCCAGAATCTGAGCTGTGGCAGCCCAAGGCTGAGGGCCACGGACTTCTGAGAGCCAGTCCTTCCAGGAGGTTTTGAGAAGGCTCTGCATCTTGCCTCCTCCCTCTAAGCCCGGAGCCTACTGTCCCTCGCTCAGAACCACAGTAAACCGTAGACCCACCTGCCCCCAGACAGGTTCACTGACACTGGAGTGCTATCTCAGGTGTGTTGCGTGGGACAGGGGAACCTCTGTGGGCCTGGGACTGTCCCCAGGGGCAAGTGTCTACAGCCACTATTTCCTTGTCAGTGAAAGGCATTCAGACTCACACCTGGAGTATCGATCACCCGATTACCCGCTTCTGAATCTGTCTCCTGACTCCTTTATTCACACAAGTTTGCTCTGAGCTTGCTGCTGCAACAGTGACCCAGGTCCTTCCCTCACAGAGCCCACACACTCCAGCAGGGAGATGATTATGCAAAGGGACCGGATAAGACCCAACAGACAAAGAGGGCTAGACACTGGGACACAACAAGGGGGTTAAGACTAAGACAAAGGGGGGCACCTGAGTGGCTCAGTTGGTTGAGCCTCTGCCTTCCTCTCCTCCCTGCTTGTGCTCTCCCTATCTCTCTCTCAAAAAAAAAAAAAAATTTTTTTTAGAAAGTCTTAAAAAAAAAAGAATGAGACAAATGGGGAGGGGCTGACATTAGTCTGTGTGCTCATGAAGGGCCTCCCTGAGCAGTGACACCTGAGATGAAACTTAAAGGAAAGTAAGGAGCCAAAGAACAGAGGGAACAGCAGGTGCAAAGGCCCTGGAACAGGACCAAACTTAAGATGAAGGAAGAAGGAAAAGGCAGGAGATGCAGTCAGAAAAGCAGGAGGCAGAATTGCAGGGACTTGAAAGCCTCAGTTGAAGAGTTTGGATCTGATTTTGGGTGCGAGGGATGGGGGTGGGAGGGACATGGGGTGGTTCCAGAGAATGAGGTTACAATGAAACTTGAGGAGTCCAGGAAAGCAGGCACGGGGGCCAACAAGAGCTCCCTTTAGGACACAAGAAGTTTGCGGAGCCTGACAGAGATATTTAACTGGTGGCAGCTGGAAGGACCAAACCAGAGGTGAGAAGCACACTTGGGAGTCATGAGCAGAGAGTTGGTGTTTATTTTTATTTATTTATTTATTTTTAAAATTTGACAGAAAGAAACACAGCTAGAGAGGGAACACAAGCAGGGGGAGTGAGAGAGGGAGAAGCAGGCCTCCCGCCAGAGCAGGAAGCCCGATATGGGGCTCTCCGGGATCATGACCTGAGCCGAAGGCAGTGGCTTAACCAACTGAGCCACCCAGGTGCCACCGGGTTGTTTGCTTTTTAAAGATGGAAGAAATTAGAATTTGTTTGCCCGTTCTCTTTACCTGTAAATAGCTCTGCTTTTTATTTAAATTAGCCAAGGCTGGGGTGTCTGTTGCTTGCAAATAAGAATCCCCCGTGATGTGAGGTCCCTCCAGCTGAGCAAGCCCATTGTCGTCTGGCTCCCCTCATTTCCGCTCTTCCACTTCATCTCAGCTCAGGGGTTTCCTGCTCCCTTCTCACTGTCTTCTTGGGGAAGGAGTTCCCCAAGTTCCTTGGAGAGGACCAGCCCTTCCCCTTTCCAGGTGATTCAGGAGGCTGGCCTATCAATCAAGTGGCAGGCTCGGCCAATTAGACTGTTTCCTAGGAATTTCAACTTGAACCTGAAGACAAGCTGTACCACCCTCGTGGGGCTGTCCTGAGGACACTGCCTAATAGTTCTTTCCAGCAAGACCCCCAGAGCCACCCTGCTTCTTGCCCTTCCTAGACCTGGGTTGTTCAGCTTCGTTAGGTCCTATTTGCTTTCTGCAGTGGCCCACCTAACACCCCGCTTCTTGACTATCAAGTTCCAGACTTCATTTGTTTACCAGGTAGCCACACGCTCCAGAGGAGCTAGACTCCTCCCCAGGAATGGGAGGGAGGCAGTCTCTATTAATCTACTCCATTGTCAGTGATTGGTTTAGATCCGAGCATGTGACTCCACTCTGACCAATGAGACACAAAGAAAGTCAACTGAAGGACTTGTGGGCGGGGCAAGGCTCTTCCTTCTTTTGAAAAGGGACACAAGTAAGCAATGTTGTCTTCCTGCCTCTTAGGTGTGGCTTGGGGAAGGAAGAAATTACCAGTGCGGGCGTACTATCTTTCGGCCATGAGGGGACCTAAAGACCTAAAGGCCAAAGCCAGTTGACCAAAGACCGCAGAGTGAAAAGACGGAGAGAACCTGGAACATAATGACCTTATTAAGCCAAGGAGTCAACCAATCCTGGGCTCTCCAACCTTCTTAAAGGACATAATAATTCTTGTTACTGCCATTGTGATTTGGGGTTTTTTTTAAGTTTCATTTTTTTATTTTTATATTTTACATTTATATTTTTATATTTATTTATAAAATTTTGTTTGTCAGAGAGAGAAAGAGCATACACACAAGTAGGAGGTGCTGCAGGCAGAGGGAGAAGCAGGCTCCCCACTAAGCAAGAAGCCCGATATGAGACTCAATCCTAGGGCCCAGATCATGACCTGAGCTGAAGGCAGACATGTGACCAACTGAGCCACCCAGAAGTCCCTAATTTGGGGTTTTAATTACAGCCCCAAAGACACCTTCCAGTGAGTTCCTCTTTCGCTTAGTCACACTAGATATCTCTTGTTTACAACCAAAGAAATTTAACTTATGTACTTGCAGGACTTGGCTCAGACAGGACCTGTCCCAGGAAGCCTCCCCAGACCCTTCCCTCTGGGTTCGACCCCCCCACCCTCCTTGGTGCTGCCTTCTCTTTGGGCACTTGAGACTCTCTTAAAGTCACCTGCCTCCCACACCAGGGGTGTGAAAGAGCTGGGGTGCACGGAGCTCATCTGTACATGTCTGGAAAGTGAAGGAATGAATGGATGATTGAACCTGTGGATTCGAGCCCAATGCAAAGACACCAGGCACTTTCCTTAGCCGAGGCAGCCTTGCTGTGGGTAGATGGGGACATACAATAAGTTGTAGCAGTCAAAGGCTACCGGGTACCTCATGCCCAAGAGGATCAGTGCGTTTCCAAGGCATTTCAGGCCCTGCCTCACAGGTCTTTCTCTTCTGAGCCCTTGGCAGAGTCCTGACTGGCCACTCAAGACTCCTGCATGAATGCTTTAAATGTATTAGTGGTGTTCTGTGTGTGTGTGTGTGTGTGTGTGTGTGTGTGTCTTAAGATTTTATTTATTTGACAGAGAAGTAGAGAGCACAAGTGGGCAGAATGGCAGGCAGAGGGAGAGGGAGAAGCAGGCTTTCTGCCGAGCAGGGAGCCAGATGCAGGGCTTGATCCCAGGACCCTGGGATCATGACCCCACCCAAAGGCAATCACTTAACTGATTGAGCCACCCAGGCGCCCGGTTCTGTGTCTTAATCTGAGCAGTGGACTCAGGGATGTTAGTATTATTATTCTCTATACCCTAAACATAATACATATATTATGTTTACATAATTTATATATATTAATATATTATATATTATATATATATAAAATGATTTTATTTATTTCTTTGACAGAAACACAGATAGAGAGGGAATACAAACAGGGGGAGTGAGAGAGGGAGAAGCAGGCTTCCTGCCGAGCAGGGAGCCCGATGCAGGGCTCGATTCCAGGACCCTGGGATCATGAACTGAGCCGAAGGCAGACACTTAATGACTGAGTCACCCAGGCGCCCCTTAAACATACTATATTTTGATGCATGCATTTAATATTTAATAAAGGAAATACATTATGGAGGGGAAAAAGAAAAGATATCTTGCAGAGTCTAGCTAAGAATCTCAGGTCCTAGACTTTGACTTCCCTCCTCCTCCCTGCTGTTCTGAGCCCTGTGCTTTCTCCAGGGGCCAGCCAGCAACACATTCCAGCCTCTGACCCCAGGCCTGGGGGCTTTGACCAAGCAGAAGTCGCACAGGCTTCCCCGTGTGGTCCCCAAACCTTATGCTCCCCCAGAAGGTTTTCTACTTAAAGCCACTCTTCATCATTATTTTAATTCTAAAAGAATATTTGCCAATTGTGGAAAACATGGAAGTAAAGAAGAGAAGAAGAAGAAAAATCTTCACAATCCTATTACCCTTGACAACCATGGACAGCGCTTGCTGTGCTTTCTCTCTATACTTCATGTATGTAGGGTTATATAGAATTTAAATAAAAATTTTATTTAAACCAGTAAAATTGGGATCATGCTATATATGGAGCTCAGAATCCTGCATCTTCTGCTTAACTTAGACCATTCATTCATTCAGCAGCTTTCCAGATGCCTTCATCTATGAGGCTCTCCAGTGAGGCAGCTCCGAGGACAGAGTGATCCCACCCCCTACAATCGGAAACAGATAATCATCAAATGGTCACATCCATAATATCACATCCTGAAAAGAGGAGTCCAGAGAGAGAGCCAAGTAGCTACGAGGAATGTGGGGGCTCCCCTGGGCAGTGGGAGTAGAAGCCTGGGAGAGTTTGAAGATTGAGACTCCACTGGGAGGGCGGGGGAGGTGGGGTTCCAGGCAGAGGGAACAGCATGTGCTGAGGGCCTGGACCAGAGGAAACACACGGCTAAGTATCAGGAGAATGGTGTGGTCACGGTATAGAGACTGCAAAGTATCCTTCTATATGGACAGACCATAATTTGTTTATCTGTGGAATATTTCAATTGTTTCTTGTTTTTCACTGTTATAGATTATCATGATAAAATTGGTAATATTAGGGGAGCCTGGGTGGCTCAGTGGGTTAAAGCATCTGCCTTCAGCTCAGGTCATGATCTCAGCATCCCCGCATCGGGCTCTCCACTCAGCGGGGAGCCTTCTTTCCCCTCTCTCTCTGCCTGCCTCTCTGCCTACTTGTGATCTCTCTGTCAGATAAATAAATAAAATCTTTTTTAAAAAATTGGTAATATTAGTTGCCTTCTGGGATGACTATTAGAAGCTTGGGGACTAGGGAGAGGGGAACGTCACTGCATACCTGATATCATGTTTGGTTTATTGCCATGTGAATGTTCTTATTGCTTTCTTCAAGAGTCAGTGGGGAGTCTGAGGGGCTCAGTCATTAAGTGGCTGCCTTCAGCTCAGGCCATGATCCTGGAGTCCCGGCATGGAGTCCCACATCGGGCTCCCTGCTCGACAGGGAGTCTGCTTCTCCCTCTGACCTCTCCCTCTCATGCTCTCTCTCTCTCTCTCAAATAAATAAAATCTGTAAAAAACCTCATTTATTGGGGCGCCTGGGTGGCTCAGTTGGTTGAGTGACTGCCTTCGGCTCAGGTCATGATCCCGGAGACCCCGGATCGAGTCCTGCATCGGGCTCCCTGCTCGGCGGAGAGCCTGCTTCTCCCTCTCTCACTCCCCCTGCTTGTGTTCGCTCTCTGGCTGTGCTTCTCTCTGTTAAATAAATAAAAAATCTTTAAAAAAATTTCATTTATTTATTTGAGGGAGAGAGAGCATGAGCAGGGGAGAGGAGAGAAGGAGGAGAGGCAGAATCCCCACTGAGTACAGAGCCCAATGCGGGGCTCGATCCCAGCACCCTGAAATCATGACCTGAGCCAAAATCAAGAGTCGGGCGCTTAACCAGCTGAGCCACCCAGACACCCCAGACTTCTCTTTTGAGGCCACAGTTGTCTGAAAGGCCCTCCCTGAGCCTCCCTCCCTCAAGCCCCCCAAAGGCAGCTCCCCCACCTCCCACGAACTATGTCCTTGCTCCCTTGCCAATAACTTCATTCCTGCCCCATCTTCATTATTTATTTTCTCTCCTGGTACCTCACACTCATGAGGCTGGGGAAATGGACAAGGCAGCTGGGGAAGGAAGTGGAAATTCTGTGTAATACCATCATCTGTATCACAAAACTTGTCTTAAGTGCCAGCCCCAGGGATTTGCTGGAGTTGGTGCGACAGGTGGGGCTGAAGGTCAGATTAAATTGGACTAGTAACCCCAGGGGGATACTTGAAAGAGGTTGCTAAAGAAAGCGGTTCCAGCAGGAATGCAAGCAGAGGGCAGCGAGCTGGCCAGTGGGCTTGGGTCAAGCCGGCTTAACGGGGCTCCCCCGGTAGTGACAGGCTTGGGTTCACACGTCCTTCCCTGGAAACCTGAAATCTCGCTCCCCCCCCAATAATGAGTTGGTATAAAAATGGATCTTGAATAAAATTGTCTGCAGTTTTCAAATTTCAAACCGCATTAGTCAAAATATATCAAATTTCCGTGTACCGACTTACCACCTGCTCAAAATCCGATCCTTTTGCAGCTGGAATGTACTGAAATATGAATCACCTCTCCTGAGAAGAAAAACGGAAAAGCAGCAGAGGGAAGGCCCTTTGAAAATGTGCCGGTGGGTGAACTGCAATCCTGTGCGGCTTGGGGCTCACCCAGCCTCCCCCAGCCTCCCCCAAGCGATGGCTGCTGGGTGGTCTCAGCTCCTCAGCTGCTTCCCTATGAAACCTGGTTTCTGGCTCAAACCCCTAGGCTCTGGGCAGTCTCTCCTGCCCACTGCACATCATCGTCTCCAGTCCTCCGACCTTTAAGAAGTTCCAGCTATGAACCCAGAGCGCAGGTGCACCGGAGAGGCGGGTCTGTACTCCTATTGCCGAACCCAGTAGTGACTTCGATGACACCCAGTCCTGCACTCACCCTCTTAGCAGCACTGGACAAAGCTGGCCCTCCCTTCGGGAAATACTTCCTTCTCTACTTCAGAGACAGGGCTCTGCCCTCTCTTCTCCCAGCTGGCCAGCTGCTCTTCTTGGTCTGCTTGCTGGCCATTCCTCCGCTGCCTGATCTTCGCATATCCTGATTCCCCAGGGCTCAGCACTTGGACCTTCTCTCTTCCACAGCCACACCTATCCCCCATCAGGGGAGCTCAGGTTTTCAGTACAGCCTCCATGGGGCAGAAGACCAAATACATGTCTCTTTCCGGAACTCCAGATCAGCCCACCCGATGTGGATATCTGACTAGCAGCCCCACTCGACATGTCCTGAAGGTCCTCCTCCCCATCCTTGCAGTTGCTCAAGGGGAAGATGTAGACAACACTCCATAGTCCTTTTCCCCTGTTCTCTTTCCCCTCAATCCATCAAGTTCAGTGGGCTTGGCCCTTTAAATAGATCCCAAATCTGTCCATATCACTCTACTCCCACTGCGGGCGCCCAGTCCCAAGCCACCGTCTTCCCTCCCCTGGACTGGTGCAGTGGCCCTGCTAACTGGTCTCCCTGCGAAACTTCAGTTCCATCACCACCCACAGCCCACACCACAGCCACAGGGATCTTGGAAAACAGAAAGACCTATCAGGTTACTTTCCAGCTTGAAATTTCCCAGCAGCTTTCCACTTTCAATTGCACCAAACAGAATGCAAACTCCCTACCAACCCCCAGCGCCCTCCTAACGGGCCCATACCACCTCTCGGGCCCCACCCTGCACCATTACCCCCATTCCTGGCTGCTCAAGCCTTCCTGTTCCCAGATTACGGCTATCTCCGTTTTTTGTTGTGTTAGGTAAAATACACGCAACCAAAAATGTACCATTTTCGCCATTTTAAAGCGCACAATTCTGCGGCGTTTAGCACATTCACAGTGTTGGGCAAACACCACCACTATGGAGTTCTAGAACATTTGCATCATCCCAAAGACCCATTAGCAGTCATTCCCCATTCTTCCTCCCCCGG
This sequence comes from Spilogale gracilis, assembly GCA_004023965.1. NCBI lineage: Eukaryota > Metazoa > Chordata > Mammalia > Carnivora > Mephitidae > Spilogale > Spilogale gracilis. Next base: position 129,552 of record PITA01002767.1, on the reverse strand, counting down.
CCCCTGGCAACCATTAATTCTGTCTCTGTGGATTTACCCATGCTGGATCTTTCATACAAACAGAGTGACACAGTGTGTCTGTCTGGGAGTTTCCTCCTGAACTGCTCCTGATGGAACACTCTGCCCCGGGGCCTTTGCAGGACCACCTTAGCATTCCAGCCTCAGCTCAAGCATCTCTGCTCTGTCTAAAGCAGCTGCTCCTACCAGCCCCAGTCCCTCTTGATTACATAAGTAGCCGGCTCTAGTTCCCTCTTAGCACTTAACACTCACTCAGAGTGTCTTGTTTAATTATTTGTTTACATGTTTACTGTCTTCCCCCTTGTCTGTTTATTCCCTAGGATGTCCGCAGCCTCCAGGACGGTGCCTAGTACCCGACAGGCGCTGGCTGGCTCAGCGATCACTTGTGGCGTGAATGAACAAGGACGCTACCAGCGCTGGGATGGAGCGTGTACGATACTATGGAAACATGGAAGAAAAAGAAAGCAAGCAGCTGGGTGCCTGGGTGGCTCAGTTGGTTAAGCGACTGCCTCCGGCTCAGGTCATGATCCCGGAGACCCAAGATCAAGTCCCACATCGGGCTCCCTGCTCAGCAGGAGGCCTGCTTCTCCTTCTCTCAGTCCCTCTGCTTGTGTTCCCTCTCTGGCTGTGTTTCTCTCTGTCAAATAAAGAAAGAAAGCAAGCAAGCAAGCAAGCAAGCAAGCAGCTGCCCTGGAGTGGAGTCCCAGCGGGAAGGCGGCCTCCAAGGGCATTCAAGGGGGAAGGGTGAGGACATTCTGGCAGGAGGAACTGCTCGGTCAGAGGCCCGGAGGCACGAGACAGAGCATGTCCAGTGTGGTGTCTTCTCTAGTTTGTTCCCCAGCCTCCCACAGAGAGGACAGTGGTTTTCATACAGGATGTAAGGGAATGGCAGGAGAGGAAGGACAGAGTCTTTATCATTTGTTTCTCCCACTCTGGTTTCAGTACAGGCTGCATATCCCCGTGGACACAAAGGCTGATTTGGGGGTCAGCCTGCGACTGACCACTTTTAAGAGAGACGGAAAGGGGGGTGTCCCTGGCTGGCTCAGGAGAGCATGTGACGCTTAATCTTGGGGTGTTAGTCAACCCCACGCTGAGTGTAGAGGTTACTTAAAAATAAATATTTTTTAAAGAGAGAGAGAAAAATGGGAAGGTGGGAGAGCCTGATGGTGTAGAGAATAGACAACTGTCAGCTGTGTTTCGAGGAGGGGGGCCTCCCAGGAAGGAAGCAGAGCTAGGATGGACCCGAAGCCCCCACACAGGCCCTCTACACTGGCCTTATCTTTTGGGACTAAGCCACTAGCCCCTCTGGGTACTGGGCTGTCAATGAGCCCCGTTGGCTTTTATTTCGCCTGATTCAATCAGGCTCGCTGACCCAGGCCCTGGGGCTCTCAGAGTACAGCTGAGCACCCGGGAGGAGAGGCCCTACCCCAAAGCCAGAAGGCCCAGGAGGGCAAATTTAATTGTGTGCAAAGCAGGAACCATTAACCTGTCTGTGGACTTCGGCACCTGCCCCCTCCAGATTCCAGCTTCCCACTATTCCAAGGGGCCCCACTGCTGCCCCCGCCCTCCCAGGCTGTTCCCAGCCTCCTCTGTCCTTCAGTGCTCCATAGTTCTCCTCACTCCTGCCTCTAGGGTCTGAGGGGATTTTGAGATGAGAAGGAAAGCGAGTCCATGTAGAATTCGCCCTCCTAGGAGGCAAGCCAGGCTGTTGGCCCTTCCCAAGAGGTGCAATCTACCCTGAAAAGTCCTGAATGGGGAAGAGGCCCTGGAAGCAGGCTGGGGCCCTCTGAGTGGGGAGGTCTCACCCGCCCGTGCCCAGCGGGGGGGCCTAGCGCTGTGCTGTCCAGTGCCCTAGCTGCTACGGCCGGCGTGTGGCTTCGGGACATTTTGAATGTGGCTATCTTGAAGGTCTAGTACAAAAAACGATGCTCTCTATATTGATTTCATGTTGAAAGGATAATACTTTGCCTATATGGGCTTACATAAAAATTAAAAAAAATTTTTTTAAAGATTTTATTTATTTATTTGACAGAGAGAAACTCAGCCAGCGAGGGAACACAAGCAGGGGGAGTGAGAGAGGGAGAAGCAGGCTTCCCGCCGAGCAGGGAGCCCAATGTGGGACTCGATCCCGGGTCTCTGGGATCATGACCTGAGCCGAAGGCAGATGCTTAACAACTGAGCCACCCAGGCGCCTCTGATTTAGCGCTTTTTTTTTTTAAGATTTTATTTATATTATTTGAGAGAGAGAGAAACACAGTGAGAGAGAGAACACAAGCAGGGGGAGTGAGAGAGGGAGAAGCAGGCTTCCCGCCGAGCAGGCAGCCCAATGCGGGGCTCGATCCTGGGTCTCTGGGATCATGTCCTGAGCCGAAGGCTATTGCTTAACCAACTGAGCCATCCAAGTGCCCCCAAAATAAATACATTTTAAACGAATTTCACTTGTTGCTTTTTACTTTTTTAACGTAGCTACTAGAAAATTTAAAGTACCTGCCACTCAACATTTCTATTGGACAGAACTGCTCTCTGTGGTGGGCACGGGCTCCAGGTGGCCACATCTCCTTGGTTCCTTGGACTCCTTGCCCTTAGGGGAGGGAAGCAACAGGAAGACGGACAGAGCAGCACCTGCCAAAGCTGGAGGACCAGGGAAGGGTGGGTCCTGAGAGGTCATGGAGGCAAGTGGAAGACAGCCTTTGCTGTCACTCACTGTCCCTCTTTCACGGCCCAGCCTGACCACCGACCTGGTGCCAGGGACTGCCCGGGTACTGCTAAACGCAGCTACGGGCAGGAGAGACCCACGAGCTCTCGTTGGGGTGGCTCACGTTGTCACGTGGTGGGTGGCAGGCTCACAGGTCCTTGTGGCCCCCAGGAGGAGGGGTGGCAGCAGGGGTGTACCCAGGTATCTGAGAGCCCCAGGAGGTGGCTCTGAGCAGAGAGAGCAAACAGAACTCTCTGGAAGGCTGGCATTGCCAATCCCCAAGCTGGAATGCCGTAGACCTGAGGAGGGAAAGAGGATAGGGAGAAAGAGAGAAGAGGAAGAAAATAGAAGAAAGGAGAGTCGAGACAGACAGCTAGGTGCCCGTGGAGGGTGCTCTGGGACCAAGAACTGATGAGGCTGAGGGAGAAGGTGTGAGCAGTGGTGAAACGATGCCCAGAACGGGGCCCAAGAAGATGACTGGGTGTTTCTGCTTGGGAATGGGGGGGGGGTAGGAGGCTGCCTAGGGTAACACATTCTCGCTAAAACTGGGAGCTGTGGGTTGCACCACGTGGGGACAAGCCAGGGGCCTGATGGAGAAGGAGGGGCTGTAATGGGACTGCTGGGCAGGCCAAGCTGGGGAAATTGGTCTCCTGGTGGTCTCTCCTCCCTGCCTCCCAAGGGCCTTCTGAAGGGCTACCCGGCGTGTTCACCATGGAGGAGGGACGAAAGATAGGAACACTTCAGAGGAGGTCTAGCTGACCCTCCCAAGGGGCCTCAGGGCAGGGCTGGTGAAGACCCCTGGCCACACTGTACCCCAGGCCTCATTAACACGTGCCACCGTGGAGGGCCGTGGCTTCCGTCTTCCCCCACCCCTGGAATGGGAGCACTTGCTTGCTTCCCTGCTTCAAAGCCCACAGTACCTTCTAGGCTTTCCACCAAAGCTCCCGCTTCCCGCTCCAGAACAGGGCTGGCTCAGTCTTCACGCCAGGAGGAAAAACACATCAGGAGCACCTCCAGAGCTAATGAACGATCTGAGCCTTTGGCTCAGGTCAGCAGTCCTCCACCAGCCTCTGTGGTCCTCTGTGATGGCTCATTATTCCAGTATTCCCAGGAGACAGATGGTATTTTTTTCCCCAACATCGCCAAATTACATTCCAGCTGTACGTGACACAGTGACATGTGTCCCAGGCACACACACAATTCCCAGTAAGACTGGGAGAGGAGAGTTCCTGTGGAGGGTGTGAACGGGGCTGTTTTAATCTTGAAGTGCTCACGGAGAGCCTTACCTGGGAAGGCCCCAGAATGACACCCTCCTCTGGGTCGAGAGCGTGCTCAGCCCTGGGTGACTGATAAAACTAATAAACAGCCACAGAGGGCCAGGCAGGAGAAACTTCAAAGGGAGGACAGCTGGGTGGGGCGGGGGGAGGGGGGGAGGGGGAAGCTCAGAGGAGAGAGCGTGTTTCCTGAGAGCCGGTAACAAGGGATGGGATGTGGTTCTGATCAGGAATCTCAGGAGCATTCTAATTTAATGCAGGGTCCCTTGGATTGATTCCTTCCCCAAGCCAAGTGGAGCTTCTCAGCGTGTTCTCAGCATCTTCCCAGCCCAGGATGGGGGAGTACAGCTGTCTTCTGGGGCCCTGTCCCAATCCCCTCCGTGGCCACTCGAAATCTTCCCCTCTCTCCTTGAATCCCGACCCTTGGCCTCTGGGCCTGACGCCTAGCCTTCACAGCACTCTTAACACATTCAGCCTCAGAGCCAAAGGCCTCAGGCCTTCTGCCTGGGGCTGGCTCTGGCCTGGGACCTCTCACCTTTCCTCTTGTCTAGGTTTCAATTCAAATGCCCCCAGGGCGAAACAGGAAACAGAAAAGGGCAGAGAGGGGCAGGTGGCAACCTGGAACCCAGGCCTCTCCAGAAGGCCCCAGGCTCTAGCCACTATTCTCCCTTGAGAAGGGAGGCCTTGGGTTATTAGGTCTTTGGATTTTGCCAGAGGCTGGAAATCAGGATTTTTTATGCATGCATTGATTGGTAGCAAAAGAAACAAAATAAAGAGCAAACATTGGGTGGGCTGACACAATTCCTGCAGCCTGATCTAAGGGGGCTTTTTTGACACTTGCCTCCCCATGTAGTGCGCCCCCAGTCCCGGACTTTTCGGACTCCACACCTTCTGCTCCTTCTCTGCTCATACACCTGCTCAGCTTTCTCCCACAGAACAACAAACACTGCCTGACTGCAATCTCCCTACAGGCCTCCTTCCCCTCCTGCCTCTCTCTTCAAGCCCCCACACCTGGGATTCCATCTCTTCTCACACACAAACTCCCAGCATGTGCCCAAGTCCAAGTTTCCATCACTGGCTTGCCTCTACTGCCTTTGGGCACGAAGCCGCCCTTCAAATCTCCTCCCGGTGGATTTCCTCAACACAGCTCCATCCTGGGTGCACCCCAACCTGAGTCTACTGTGAACATTCCTTCTCAGCCCCAGTCATGGGTACCCCTTCCCCTTCTCATTTGACCCACGGTTCCGGGGGCCACCATGACCCCAGCTACTTCATTGGCGCTTGGCTCTCTCTGGGCTCCAACTCCAAGTCTCCAGTGCCACCATGGACATGTTCCCCGGATCTTCCAGACTCTTCCTACTCAGCATTCATGAAACAATCCTCCTCCTCCAAGCCTCCTCCCCTCATCTGGGGTCACCTGCTTGGGGATCACTATCTTCCCTGTTTGTAAAACAGCTGGACTCTGCATCCTCTTTCTCCCTTGGGCCCCATTCACCAGGTCTTAGAGTCTCCGTCTGCCTCAGGAACTCTCCTGATGGTCCAGCTGCCTCTGTAATCCCCTGCCTTCACCCCTTCCCTGCTCTGTCTTCTTCTTCTGAAGACTTTTTCTTAAACTTGGCTCTGACTCTATCACTCTAAATGTTTACTACCCTTCTTTCGGGAGGATGTCTCTTTGCCTCGTGCCCTGGGCCTCAAGCCCACATTTCCCCTCCTATCAGAAGTCCAGCCAGGTCAGCCTGTTGCAGTCTCCCCCCACACACACTTTTTTTTTAAGAGAAGGAGAAATGGGGGTGGGGGCAGAGGAAGAGCGAATCTGAAGCAGGCTCTGCGCCCAATGTGGAGCCTCAGACGGGGCTGGATCTCATGACCCTGAGATCATAACTTGAGCCGAAATCCAGGCACCCCTGTGTCCTCTTCCATCTGTGGTCTTGGGTCATGCTTGGGTCTCTCTCCTGGGATGTCCTCCTTCCTTCATCCGCCTGCTAATTCTCACCTCTTCTTCAAGCTTGGCACAGGCCAGGAGAGATTCTCCCCACTTTGTGCTTACCTAGATCACTGTGTTCATTCACCAGGGCCTCATAATTTTCAGTATACATGTAGGTATCGTTGTGTGAAAGAGTGACTATAAGGGGCGCCTGGGTGGCTCAGTCGTTAAGTGTCTGCCTTCGGCTCAGATGATGATCCTAGAGTCCCGGGACTCCCGGGATCGAGTACCGCATCAGCCGAAAACCTGCTTCTCCCTCTCTCTCTCCCCTTCCTGTGTTCCCTATCTAGCTGTGTTTCTTTCTGTCAAATAAATAAAATCCAAAAAGAAAGAAAGAAAGAAAGAAAGAAAGAAAGAAAGAAAGAAAGAAAGAAAGAAAGAAAGAAAGAAGGAAAGACTGAATACACAAATAGGCAGTGTCAGGGTGCCTGGGTGGCTCAGAGGATTGGGCCTCTGACTTCGGCTCAGGTCATGATCTCAGGGTCCTGGAATCGAGGCCCGCGTCGGGCTCTCTGCTGGGTGGGGAGCCTGCTTCCCCCTCTTTCTGCTTGCCTCTCTACTTGTGATCTCTCTCTCTCTGTCAAATAAACAAACAAACAAACAAATAAATAAATAAAAATAAAATCTTAAAAAATAATAATAATAGGCAGTGCCAGACCACATATATAAACAGAATGCTGACCCCCAATCTATAGTAACTGGCTCCCCAAACCATCCCTTTATCTACAGTAACCAGCCCAAGAAGCCAGCCTGCTTCTTCTGGGAAGTCAAACTCATAGGACATCAGACCACATCTTTCACTGGACCACAGTTACTCCAGTGACAATCAACCCCAAATGACCAGGACTTGAGCTTCCCTAATTTTTGTCCCCACTTCCAACTGAGGAACAAATAGAGAAAAGCAAACGTGCTCCCCTATCCAGGCCCGGAGGATACCCCACTCCTTGCAAGCCTGGGGCCAGTTCCCCATTAGAACCATCTCCAACCAGAGACTTTTCTTTTCTCTACCAAAGCTCGTCCACTTCTCTGCCTGACTTGAGCCTCTGCCAAAATGCGGACGACTGTGGCTGACTCCCTTGGACTAGCATGGTCTGAATAAACAGCTTTTACCTGTCCTCATTTGGTTGACGTTCACTTATTTCCATACGTGTAATAAACCATTCTAGATTTGGGGGCTTAAAACAAAACCACTTTAGGACCTAATGGCTCTGCGGGCCATATGGGTTACACGGGATGGTTCTTCTATTGTTCTCATTGGGGGTTTCTCGTGTGGATGCCTGAAATAAGATGCTGGGACACCTGAGCTTCTCCCCCTCTCCATGTGGTCCCAAGGCTTCTCCCACTGTGGCCCCTGCACGCGTGATGTCTCTAGCAGAGTGGCCCTACTTCCTCCTACATGGCAGCTCAGTTTCCCAAAACCATAAAAATGAGGCTGCTGGCTTGCTTCCGATTTGGGACTGCACAAGGCACATCCTCACATCCACAGCTTCCCACTGGTTGGATCAAATTAGCAGGCCAGCCCAATTCCTTGTGGGGAGGGACCCTCACAAGGACAGGACCGCGGGAGCTCATTGGGGGGCCATTTTGGGGGCGTGGCTGCAGCATGCCTGACTTCCCAGTGACACCGTTCTTGGTCTCTGGGCCCTCTGCATCGAGGGGGGGGGGGGCAGACCGAGGCTGAGTTTAGCAAGGCTTAATGACCCAGTGAATGGTTGGAAGGACGGTGGGTCCAACAGATGGGCAAAAAGGCTCCACACCGGCTTCCCTGCCCCCAGGCCCACATCCCCATGTTCCATTCCCATAAACACTGCTCTCTGCTGCTTAACACTCCTCTATTTTTAAACCTCTCAAACAGTGAGTGGTGCTTAACATTTTTTGAATCAGGACCCCTCAGGGAATCTCATGAAAGCTGCAGGAGACCCCGTCCCTAGAGAAGAGTGCCTCTGTATCATCGCTCACGGTTCTGTGGCACACTAATGACAGCTGCCTGGTCCGGAGCTCTTTTGCGCATATTCCCTGGGACAATGAGGAGTGCAGCTCGGCCAGTTGCTGCACTTACTGCCTCAAGCACACTGGCAAGCTAGAAACCACCATTTAGTTCCATTTTTTAGATGGGAAAGCTGAGGCTCAAAAAGGTTAAGGAGTAACTAGCAACTGGCCCCGGGACTCAGAGCAGGTGGCTCTGACCGCGCAGAGCCCATTCGCTCCCAGCCACTGCGCAAGACAGCCCAGGGAGGTTTTGGGATGTTCTGAAGCCTGGCTATGAATTCAGATTTCCTCTCAAAGGGCTCCAAAGTTTCACTTCCTGATCAAAGTATCCTCACTCGCTTCAAGCCAAACCCACCCTGTGCTTCCCACTGGAGGACTGGGTACTCTGAGACCATTCCTCTTGCTGCCTTTGCCTGGCCACCTGACCCTTCTCCCGTCCTGGTCCCTCCCTTGAAATGCTCTCTCTACCCTTGGTCTTCACCCAAAAGTCAAGGCTCTCTTCTTCCGGAGCTTTCCCCGATCACCTGCCCCAGACTTATTCCCGCATCTGCTTGCGGCTCTCATCATTTCCTGAGTAAGTGCTAACTTTCCAACTCAGCTGGGATCCCCATGAGATCAGAGACCCATCCTCCAGTCCTTCTGGCCTTCCTAGACACACACTCCTGTAAACAATAACTGTTCACAGACTCCTCCCAGGCCTCTGCTCTTTTTCAGTTCCTGGATCTTCCAGCCCAAAAACTGAAGGAGACTCCAGAGTGGACCAGGCCAGAGAGGGGTGGGCTGGAAGATCCAGGAACTGATCTGGCATGTCTCTTTACGCAGGGAAGCCACGGCTGAAATGCAGTTTCAGAGCCAAGTGAGGGCCCCACCCCCACTCGGCCACTGCAGTGGATATCTGGTGGCATCTGTTTCTTTCTTTTGCATCCTCGGGGGACACCATGTTGTATGAAATCCATGGCTGCTTTGTTTCCCGATAACAATGAATGAGGACAGTAAAAAATGTGTACATTCGATAGATGGCTTTTGTGAGAGATCGCAGGACAAAGGAAACACCAACTTCCTGAATCCCATGAGATTCTGCTCTTATGGTGCCCTCCATCCATACTGGGCCACTGGTCAGCGCTGCCCAGCTCATGGATGGAAAGCAGAGAGTGGGATGGAAGACTGCCAGGGGCCCAGGGCCACAGGTAACTGCCAGTCCCCACATACCTTTGATGCACCTTATACACACCATTTCTGTCCTTGTGGGTTGGCCCCTACCCTTCATGACCAGCCTGAGGGGTAAGGTTACCATCCTCCAGGCCCTGGGTCAATCGCTTTGTACTTGTAACCACACAATAGTAAAATTTATTTTATAGGCGAGGGAAACAAATCTCCAAGAAGTAAATGACAAAAAAGAAGAAGAAGAAGGAAGAAGAGGAGGAGAAGAAGAAATAAATGACTTGCCCAGGACAGCTGCTTCACGCAGGTTTCATTAGGCCTTTCGAGGACAGTTTAATAGAGACCACTGACAAAAGTGTAGGCAGGGCCTAGGGAATCCACAGCCATAGCACGGAACAGGCAAGAAACCACCAGTGTCACCACGCCTTGGCCTGGAGTGGGGAGGAAAGGGACTGGAAATCAGAACCCAGAACAGAGAAGCCGTGTGGGGAGCACCCTTTGACAAGACGGAGGCCAGCCTGTAGGAAGGGGGTTTAGAGAGCCGGGAATCACTCTCTTTTCTCCTCCCAATCACCTGCCGGTGCCTCCTGAACCTGAAGTCAAAAGGCAGGAGCCCACAGGTGTTAATATACAGGTCAGCCTCTGGCCCCAGAGAAAGGGGGCCAGGGGAACCCTCGAGCACCTTCATCAGCTGGAGAATGCCAGAGGTAGCCACTCAGACTTGCCTGCCCTTCCACTACCATATTTCCCTGGGGAGAAAGCCAGAGAGGTCCCAAAGGGGTGTGTACAAGTCTCAGGTGCCTTACTGTGCTGGGTTTTGGCACCCCTGTCAACCCCAAGCATTATGATTCAACCCTTATCTTGCTCACTCTGCAGTTCTGACCCCAAAATGGACTTTGTAGTTCTTTGAGAAGATATGGTGTGGGAAGTTTGAGGAAGTCCCCAGCAGAGGGGAGCTGTGCTTCTACAATTAACCTAAAAGCTTTTTATTAGCATCTTGGCCTAAAAGGGCTCAAACACCCACACAGAAATGGGTCTCCCCCACGCTGACTGGCTTCCAGCTTGGGGTAGAGAAAAGGGCTTCCGCAAAGGTGTGGGCTGCCGTCCCACAGTTCAGAGAATCAGCACACAGCCCAACCCCTCTGGGGGTGGGGTGAGGCTGCACCCCTGCTAATATCACATCATCTCATGGAACCCCATTCCATTTGCAGATTTATTAAATCGAGAGCCAATTCTGACACAGTCTCTTTCAAGCACTTCTACCTTGCAGGTGTGCAACATTTATTTTCAGATAAAGAAAACCATTACAGAGAGAGAGAGCGCACAATCTTCAAAGCCCACCTCTGAGACCAGAAAGAAATAAAAACAGTAGCCCATACAAATGTGCAATTAAGTTTCCAAATACTGAGGAGCCAAGAGAAACACAATCCCTGCGGAGAGCAGGTCTTTAAGGCAATTTTCTTGAACTCTATTCAGCACTCACTCAAAATGTCTTTTAAAAATAACATATGATTTTCCTCCCTCTCCAAAGGCTCCCTTGTTCTTTCTCTTCCAGGTAAGAACAAGCCCGCTCTGGAGTGAGAACTGCAGTCACTCATTTTGATAGGGGATGATGGACTATATTTGCAGGAAGGCAGATAAGAAAGCCAAACAAGCATCTCTGCCCACTGGTGCAGGAGTCTTGCTGGGTGTGGGGAGACCCAGGGCCTGGGGGCTGGCTCCAGGAGTCTTCACCTATCCAGAGAGGGCCACAGTGCCAGAGAGCAGACCTGGCTCTGAGGAAGTGTCTACCCACAGCCAAAGCTGGGTTCAACAAATGCCCATTTTCCTTCCCAGATGGAGATCTGATCCCCTGCGAGGAGGAGGAAGCTCATTCTGCTCTAAGATTTGCTCAGAATAAAAGACTTCTCTTTCCACATGAGGTAGGATGAGCTACAGAGAGGTTCTAAAACAGAGTCAGTGCTGCAGAGGGAGACAAGACATATATCCCAGACTTGCCACTCAGCAACAGGGTGATTTGGGGCAAGTGGCTCAGCCTCCCTGAGTCTCGGTCCCTGAAGCTGTAGAATGAGACTCCTGACAGGGCTGTTGGCAGAAAGTGTGGTCTATCTGTAAGGGCACTGAATAGGTCATATTCCCCAAGGACAGGCCCACACTACTGCAGCTGGGGCACAAATCATTGTCCCAGTCCTGGAAAGGGACACTACCCAGTTACTGGGACAGAGAGCCAAAGGCGCTAATATGCAGAGAAATAATAGTAAAGGCCATGGCTGAAAGCCCAGCTTTTGGATAGGACTCAGATTTCAATCTCAGCTTGTCATTTAGTCTCTATGTGCCCCTTGACCAAAGCCCTTAGCTTCTCTGACACTCAGTTTCCCCATCTGCGAAATGGGAGTGTTATTACGTAATGCTAGATCAAATGAGCTAATTCACAGAAAGCGCTTAGCTAGTGTCTGGCTCAGCATAAATGCTTAATAAGCAGTTATTTTGTTATCATTATGGCCCTCCCAGATCAGACTCCATGTGCTAAAATTTAATAACACTATTTCTCTGTATTTATTTCTGTAGTGATTTTCTATTTATGGCAACTGATACTGAGTTTCCATTTGCAGAAGTGTTATCGTTTCCTTTTTAAATGCATTTATTTAAGCTTAACTGGGTCAATATACAGAAGGAAAACGGTGAAAAAACAGTGCAGGTGGTGTACAGATGGGCAAGCCACTGGGAAGGTGTGAGGCAGAGATGAAAGTCTGGGAGACACCAAGAACTTATATGTAAAGCCAGAAGCCAGGCCCCATGCCCCAACCTATGCCATCCCCAGGTTGTTCATCGGCCAGGGACCTTGGAGCCCGCCCTGCCTCACCTTCAGGGTCCTCCCTTGGATCCACCGTCCAGGCGGAAGTCCCCAGCTTTCCTGAAGATGACTTTCCCCAAAGGAGGGCACCGTGAAGAGCCACCAGAGGCCCCCCACCCCGGGCCTGCCTGCCTCGCGGAGGGCCAGGGCCCCGGAGTGAATCACGAATCACGCAGCAGAGACCGCTGGGCTGGGGGCTGGGGAATGGGGGCTGGGGACTAGGGGAGTGAGTGGGGTGTGGTCCCTCTGAGGAGGGACACCAAATACCATCCTTCTACAACTTCTAAGGAGCAACTAGGAAATAAAACATCCTGGCTCTCGCCACCGAGGTGTTACAACTCCGTCCCAGTTGCCTGGCAACCGCGCAGGTGTGTGATAGGGCGAGCAGAGCTCCCCGGGAGCCAACCAGCGCCGGCCGGGCCCGCCCAGGTGGGGGCCGCTGGGGGGCGGGGCCCGCAGCCTCAGCGGCACTTGGCCTCCCGCCAGCCTACTGCTGCTCCCCCCCCCCCCCGCCCCCGCTCCTGCCTCCTCCGAGGGGGAGAAACTGCCATGGCCTCTGAGGGACGAGCTTTGGGCTGCTGCCAGGCCCACGCACCCGAGCTCCTGCCTCCACTGCTGCCTGTACCCGGTGTTGGGTCACTGGCTTCAGAATCAAAAGCCAAGAGACCCCTGACCTGGTGCATATCCGGCTCCAGACGAACCCCGCCCCTACTCACCCCCCCATAAACCGGCTCAGGCTCCGGCCAAACCACGCATTTCAGACAAGCCCAAAAATGGCGACGGGCAACAACTCCCTGTCTGGGATCTGGGCTCTCCATTGGCACATAGATATACATCCTTCTGTCCCCAGAGAAAATGCTAATGGAGCAGAAGCCTTCAGAGGAGAGATCTGGTGGACTCTCACAACAGTCATTCGACTAGAACCATCCAGGTGGTTCTGCAGCCGGCCTCCGGCACCAATAGTTAGAAATAGTGGCCAACAGGGCTGGCTTGAAACTAGGCCTGCATTTGGATTCCAGCTGGGCACTGACTGGCTGTGTAACCTTAAGCAGGTCTTGTCACCTCTCAGTTTCCTCACCTGTAAAACAGACCCACTGTACTAGGCTGCTGTGCAGATTAAGTAAAACAGACAGAGTATTTTGCATGATGCTGGGCAAATTCTTGGTCCTCAATTTCAGAAAGACCAATCTTTCCCAGGGCCTAGAAGCTGCTGCCATCAGGAACAAATCATGGAGTTGTTGGGCGGACTTCCCCGGAGAGGAGGGCAGTCCAACCCCTACTTCCAGTAACCTATGCAGGTGGCTTCTCAGAGGTGGGGCACAGTGAAGGACAGTGGGTTACTCTGCTCCCCATGCAGGGGCCAAGCCCAGGCAGCTCTTATAACCATCTTAAAGAAATGTTAAATGAGGGAGCAGCTGGTGTGGGCCCTCAAGATTTCTGCCTGGCAAAAAAAAAAAAAAAAAAAAAAAAAAATTCTGCCTGGTCCATTCCACCCTCTCCTGGCCCTGTGTTTTCTCTCTCCCTCTAAAGTGACATTCTCCACAGGGTCCTCATCAGCCTGCACTAATGACTTGCTTTCCCAAGGCAGAGGCTGCTCACATGCAATTCAGCACCGGGGGCCAATTCCCCCAACACACACACACACACCCTCAGGAAAGAAAAGGGGACACAAGCCAGCCCACTCCCATCCTTTGCCTGGTAGGGCAGTTCTCCTCTTTGGAGGGCACCTCCCCCACTTCGTCCTTCCATCTTCTACCCTTTGCAGCCTTGCACTTGCTGGCAGGCAGGCCACGTGAAAGCCGGGAAGCATGTGGAGAAGGAAATCAGTGACTGAGGCCAGCCTCATCCAACGTTCTGTGAGGCTCCTGGGAAGCTTTCTGGACTCCAGGGCCTGAAGCCCTAGACTTTGTCCCACCCTGTCCAAATCTCTGCACTCCAAATCTGCTTGGTTCAGATGTGTTTTCTTTCTTTCTTTCTTTTAAAGATTATTTATTGGGGTGCCTGGGTGGCTCAGTTGGTTAAGCAACTGCCTTCGGCTCAGGTCATGATCCCGGAGACCCGGGATCGAGCCCCACATCGGGCTCCCTGCTCGGTGGGAAGCCTGCTTCTCCCTCTCTCACTCCCCCTGCTTGTGTTCCCTCTCTAACTGTGCTTCTCGCTGTCAAATAAATAAAATCTTTAAAAAAAAAAAAAAAAGATTATTTATTTATTTGAGAAGAGAGAGTGTGAGAGAACACAAATGGGATGAGGGGCCGAGGGAGAAACAGGTTCTCCCCTGAGCATGGAGCCTTGAGACTCAGGGTTTGATTCCAGAAGCCTGGGATCATGACCGGAGCCGAAGGCAGACGCTTAACCGACTGAGCCACCCACACGCCCCTCAGATGTGTTTTCTTAAAAAGATCAATCCATGGAATCCCAGGCAGCCTTGACATTGCCGTTTACATGGGGTTTTTAAAAGCTTCTTTCAGTGGAAAGCCAACATATTAACATCTTAACAGTTGTGCTTGACTCTGCTTTGCTGTGTGGGCTTTTCCTCCCTGTCTCTTTATAGTTTTCTGTACTTTTCAAAATTTCCCCAGATGGCATGTTTTACTTTTCTAGTAAAAAATAAATAAACAAAAACAAAAGATTCATTACCGGGCCTGCTGAGCAACCTGTTTAAATCCTTATCGGCAATGTAGCAGGGTTTCCCAGGGGGCCAGTTCCTGGCTCTGCGGTGCTTCCCAGAGCCACGCGGAGCAGGAAGGGCAGGGAGGTCCTGATGGGACAAAGTGCCCCAGATGAGCCCTGTCTGACCCCAACTGGGAGTGGCTGCGGTCGCAGTGGGCAGCAAGAGGCCAGCAGCTTCCTGAGAGTCACCTGCCCAGGGTACCAGCCAGAAACTGCTTTCTTATGGGGCCTAGAAATGAAGCTGACTCCATCCTGGTATTTTCCTTTGCCTAGCTTTGGCTCTCCAGGGACGTTAAGGAGATGGGCTGCAGCTGGGGGTAAGCCCTTCTCCTCCCGAAGCTGCACCCCCTGTCCTGAGCCACCCCGTACGTGGTTCTGCTGGCCAAGGCCCTGCATCAGGAGCTTTCCACCGGGCCCACAACTCTCCCAGGAAGCTCTAGACCCAACAGAAAAGGCAACTTCCCAGGATGCTAGACGCGAAAGGGTGTCAACTCCACGGGGCAGGGTCGGCTCTTCCAGAATAATAACTGTAGGCCAGACACTGCGCTCAGCCCTACATGTGTGAAATTCTTATCTTCTTTAACACTCCAGCAAGGTGAGTGTGCTTGTTTTCTAGAAACTCAGGGAGAATCAGACGTTGCCATGATGCCCACAAGTGGAAAGTGGCAGAGCCAGAGCCAGGTCCCCTGTGGTCACCCTCTTGCTCATGACAGCATCTTTCTCACCATCGATCCTCAGTGCAGTGCCGGGCACACAGTAGGGATCCAACAAATACTAGTAGGCCGATAAGGTAGGGAAGGAGGTAGCCCACAGCTTCTAGACCCCAACCTGCCATGCTCCAGTGGACCTGCCCAAAAGCCTGGGCTTGGACAGAGTCGTGCTCTGCTCATCCCAACAGAAACAAGGGGAAGGGGCTCATCACAAACATGGAGATGTCTTGTAAGAGGCCCTCACCTCTTGAATGGAGGTAGACTGCTAGAACTCCCCTATATTGCAGTCTGCCGAGCGTGGCTTGAGGAGGGCCAGGCAACTTGCTGAACTGGGAGAATACAGAAGAGGGAGGCTCAGCGGGCAGCAAAGTGAAAGCAGGGGAGGGGCGATGGTGGACAAGTCATTGTTTACTGGTAAACTGTATCCACTTTTACTGGGAACTTCTTGAGGGCAGGAGCTGGTCTGTTCACAATTCAATCCCAAGTACCCAGGAGGGCAGCAACCAGAAAACTTGGCAAATGTCTCCCGGAGGCTACAAGGTGGCCATCTGGTGGGTGAGCTATGCTGACACCCCACATTCTCCGGAGGACACTTGTCCAGTACATGGAACAAGTAGAGGCCGATTTACAGCGATGCTAATGAAACATCCACATCCTCCCCCCCCAAGACCCTGTACCTAATTCTGCATTCATGACTTGTTATGCTTTTTCCTACAAGGGGTCCCCAAATTGTTTAAGGTTCAGGCCCCAGGAAATCTGGATCTGGCTCAGAACACTCAAACCTGTAAACTCCCTCAGTCTGTAACAGGCCCGCACCCGGCTCAGTGCTGGCTCAGGGTCTTTCCGGGGAAGACAGGTGGGAACCAGGCACCACTGACAAGGGTCAGTTGGGGCCCTGAGGCCAAGGAAACCCCAGTGACAATCAGATTTTTTTAAAAAATATCTTATTTATTTATTTGACAGAAACAGCTAGAGAGGGAACACAAGCAGGGGAGTGAGAGAGGGAGAAGCAGGCTTCCCGCTGGGCAGGGAGCCTGATGAGGGACTCGATCCCGGGAGCCCGGATCATGACCTGAGAGAAAGGCAGATGCCTAACGACTGAGCCACCCAGGCGCCCTGACAATCAGATCTTGATCACAACTGAGGTCATGTAGATTCCAAATACAGGTGAGAAGACTGGGTGGGACCCCTCCCTTTACCCCACATCATCACAGAGTCGAAAAGTTTCTTAATCATTTTGAGTGGGGTGGCCCTCTTGAGAATGAAAGGCTTGGAAGCTCTAAACTGTGCCCATGCAAGGAGCAGTACTGAGCATTTTAGGGGTTAGGGATGCCCGAGGCCCCTCGGTTGGCCCCGTAGGACTTGGAGAAGCAGGCCAGGCCCCTGCTACAGAGGCAGCATAATGAGACCATGAACCATGGGTGGCAGCTAGGGAACTGGGTGCCATCCCAGTTTCTAAGTGTCTTCACTTCCCCAACCCTCCCCAGGGCTTTGCATTAAGTGTTCCCTAAATGCCTTCCAATTCTAGAATTCTGATTTCTGTGATACACACAAGCATTTTTCACGCATTGCTCATTTAATTCTCTCAGTTACCCTGTGGTACAAATATTCTTTGCTCCATTTTGCAGATCAAGAAATCCCTCTGTCAGGATGAGGGGTAAAGGAGCTCCCTGGAGATGAGTGGGTGGTGGATGGGTCGTGGGTGGTGAGGCTCGTGAGGCTCACTGTGCAACTGAGTCTGTTGCCCGACATAAGCCTGTGCCTTCCCCCACGGCCAAAGCCAGCACCCTCGGTCCCCTCCCTCTTGAGCCACTGTCAACTCTGCCTTGAAATATGGGGCTTTTGGGGCGCCTGGGTGGCTCAGTTGGTTAAGCGACTGCCTTTGGCTCAGGTCATGATCCCGGAGACCCGGGATCGAGTCCAACATCTGGCTCCCTGCTCGGCAGGAAGCCTGCTTCTCCCTCTCTCACTCCCCCTGCTTGTGTTCCCTCTCTAGCTGTGTTTCTCTTTGTCAAATAAATAAAATATTAAAAAAAAATATATATGGGGCTTTCCCTCCACCTCTCCCACTTCTTGGCCCCGAGCCACCTGCCTCCCATGCTCTGTCCCCAGGGCCGAGAGCTCCCTGGCAGATGGGAAATGAGGACCCCACTACCATCCAGCTGGATCAGAGTCTACTGAGCCTGACCCCTCCTGGGCCACTGCTTTGTTGGGGAACAATTAACAGCTGTGGCTGATTACTGGACGCTGGGGCATGGAGTAGAATCAACCAGGTCTGCAGCCCCAGCTTAAAAGCCCAGATTAATCGCCCTGGGCTGGTTGTGTCGCACATTGGGATATATTTTCTTCTTGGAATTTACAAGTAGTTCCATCTGAGAAATAAACAACTGGAGATAAAAATTACATTGTCACAGTGCAGATGTGATAGATGTAGGTAGAGAGCCGTTGTGGTCTCCGAGGAGGTGCTCTGCCGACACAATCTCCCCGATGAGGCCTGGAGGATCCCCAGGAAGGGGGAATGAGATGCTGATGGGATCTCGGCTCCCGGACCAGAAGCCACAGCAGCATGGGATCGCTGAAATTTACATTTCATCACTCTAAATCCTAGGGTCCCCACCCACTCCCCCAGGCTGGCTTCCCAGAGGCCAGGGTGACAGCATGATGGGCAGGAGGCCTCCTCAGGCTGCCCCGCCTCCTGGCCCCAGGCCTCAGGAACCGGGGGCCTGCCCAGACTGTAGGCCCCAACTGAGGAGCATTTGAGAGGACATCGGCCGAACCTTGACAGCTCAGTCCGCACCAGGATCTCAACTCCCTGTCTCCTCTCCACCACTGCTGGCTAAGGGGAGCTCAGCCTAGCTGGGAAGAAAGCCGCCTCCGAGAAGGACGAGCAGGCTGGCCCTGGGGTCTGACTACGAACAACTAACATTTCCTGAGCGCCTCCACAGGGCCTGGCCCCCCACGAACAACTTGACAAAGATTATCTTACATGACAACCTAATGAAAGAGGCACTGTTATCTCCCCCACGTTACAGGTGACAAAGCTGAGGTTCGAAGAGGCTAAGTGACCTGCCTAAAGTCCCTGGAACGCACTGAGTGGTGGCCTTGTGCCGGGGGAGGAATATATACTGGAACCCGTGAATGCTAGCTTATTTGGGAAAAGGGTCTTTGCAGATATAATTAAATTAAGGATCTTAAAATGAGATCATCCTGGATTACTGAGATGGGCCCTAAATTTTATGACAAATGTCTTTTTAAGAGATGGAAAAGAAGACAGAGGCAAAGAGCTGAGTGACGAGGCCACAGGAAGTGCCAACTGCCACCAGAAGCTGGGAACAGCAAGGAGCAGAGCCTTTGAAGCGAGCTGGCCTCCAGAACTGTGAGGATATAAATTTCTGCTGTTGTAAGCCCCTAAATTTGTAGCAGTTTATTACGGCAGCCGTAGGAAGTGGACACAGTTCCGCAGCTGAGAAATGGCAAAGCCAGGATTCAAATCTGGCAGAATGACCCCAGACTCAGGCTCTGCCCACCGGGTGATGCTTCCAGGCCCCAAGGCCTGGGCACCGGTCCCGGATCCACTGCCACGGAGCTGTGTGAACTTGAGAAAGCGGAGTGCCTCCGGGGCTGTCCCAGCAACAGGGCAACCGGAGTTCCGAGGAAGACAGGTACAAAAAGGAAAAGAAAAACTTAGCCAGCCACCTATAGCCTATACTTTGTGTGGGTTTCTGGTCACCCACAATATGTTCCCCTCTGGACACAGCACCCCAATTTTACTTCGGGAGAACTGGTCCTCCTCGACTCTCTACCCAGCAGCTGACCTCCAGTCGCCACCGTCAGGGCGAGCACATCCCCAGCCAGCACGGCTCCCAAGCCCCCGTGTGTGAGGCAGGATCCGGGCCCATGACTACAGGCACACCAGCTCTCTCTTTCTGATGGGAGGAGAAACGTGAACCCCGAGCTGCTGGAACCTTCTCAGTATGATGCCAGTCAGGGGAAGCCATGCCAAGAAGCTGAGAAAAAGAACCCAAGTCCTCGGGAAACTGTGTGACCAGGTTGCACCTGAGATGAATCTGGTTAGCTTCACGAGCT
Organism: Spilogale gracilis; assembly: GCA_004023965.1. Lineage (NCBI taxonomy): Eukaryota > Metazoa > Chordata > Mammalia > Carnivora > Mephitidae > Spilogale > Spilogale gracilis. Next base: position 110,111 of record PITA01002767.1, on the reverse strand, counting down.
TGTAAGATCCCTTTTTTGTCCCAAGACTTTGGGTGTCTGTCATTTGTAACCACAGACTGCCAGAGCTCAGGTTACCAGTCATGCCCACGCCCACTTCCAGGGGTCCCTCTGGCTGTACAGCAGCCGTGTGATTTCGGGGCCAAAAAGCCCACAGTGTGTGGTGGGCAAGGCACATGCGTGTGAGCTCATGGACACACGTGTACAAGTGTCCTTTCTACACAGGACCCTCCCAATGTCTCTGGCGAGAGATCCTCAAGGCTGCACTGCTCGGTACCTCCCTTAGGAGGCCACTGGTCCACTGGGGTCCAGACCACGTCTCACCAAACCCCTTCTGGAGTCTTCCCGGTAACACCCTGGGAGATTGAGTCTAGTTCCTTTTTCTTTTTTTAAGTTTATTGAAGGTTTTTGTTGTTGTTTTTCATTTTGTTATTTTATTATTATTATTATTTATTTATTTATTTGACAGAAAGGGAACACAAGCAGGGGGAGTGAGAGAGGGAGAAGCAGGCTTCCCGCTGAGCAGGAAGCCCGTTGAGGGGCTCATTCCCAGGACTCCGGGATCATGACCTGAGCCGAAGGCAGACGTCCAACGACTGAGCCACCCAGGCGCCCCTGTTTTGTTTTTTAAGTAGCTCTACACCTAACATGGGGCTTGAACTTGAAACCCTGAGATCAAGAGTCACATGCTCTACTGACTGAGTGGGCCAGGTGCCCCTGAATCTGAAGATGAAGGTCCCCCACATCTCTTCTTCAGGGTAAGAGCTTACACAGCTACTTCAGAAGTTCCTAACATAACCCAGTTTGTAGCATCTTCACTGTTTCATTCAGCAGGTATTTACTGAGCACTTAATACATGCCGGGCACAGGTGAGAGTTAGGGACATGGAGTAAACAAGCAACACAATGCCCTTCCTCACACAGTTCCCTGCCCAGAGGTGTGCATGACTAAGTACAGCACTCAGTGATTGACACAGCTGTTCGGCCCTTCCGTACCACCAAGGGGCAACTAGTCCAAGTGACTGCTCTCCTCAGGGGCATTGTAGTGTCTCCCAACTTCTCTGTTCTCTTCCCTTCTTCTTCCCCTGAGTCTCTTTCCCATTTGGCAGTCATGGTGGACCTCCAAAAATGGGAAGCCCTTGTACACCAGCCCTTCCTATGGCTCCCCATCACACTGAGCACAAATCTGCCCACAGGGCCCACACTGCCGCTCCCCTCAAACCCATCCCTGAGGCCCCGCCCGCCCCTGGGGGCTGCCCTGCTGCTGCTGGAATGCCCCGAGCACAGAGCCCCTCATTCTCAGGGGCTTTGCACTGGGTAATTCCTCAACCCAGCTCCTCTCCTGGCCCAGCATCCACGGGCTCCTTCCTTTGTCTCCCTAGGTCTCTCTCTGCTCCATGTCATCTCACAAGGCTTCCTTGAATACCTTATCCCAGACTCCCACCCCTCACTTTCTGTGCCCTCAGTTCCCCAGTCCTCATCAGCCCTGCCACGGCCTTCTTGTTCACGAACCTCCCCCCACCTGCCCCCCCACTCCTGTCGGCTGCAGGATTCTGAGCTCAGTGAGAACCTGTGGTGTGAAGTGAAGGCAAAGAGAGAGGCAGGGGCCTGCTTGCAGGCCTTGAAAGCCCAGTTAAATATGTGGCCATTAGGGGTGCTGGCAAGCTCAGTCAGAAGAGCATTCGAATCTTTTAAGTTCAAGTCCCACATTGGGTATAGAGATCGCTTAAAGGAAAGAAAGAAAAGAAAGAGAGAGAGAGAGAGAGAGAGAGAGAGAGAGAGAGGGAGAGAGAGAGAGAGAAGAAAGGAAAGAGAGAGAGAGAGAAAGAAAGAGAAAGGGGGGGCTCTATTCGCAGAGCCATGAGAGCCTGAAGGATTTTAAGCAATCAAAGTGATATGATCAGATTGTGTTCCCTGACTAACATCACCTGTCTGCAGCATGGAGCCTGAAAACAAGAGCTAGTGCACCACTGGGAGGCTACTGCAACAGTCTAAGCAAGAGACATGGCAGCCTGGTTTAAGATGGTAGAGGCAGCGGCAATGGAGAGATGGGGATGAACTGAAGCAGGGTGCTGGTGATGGACTGGACTGGCGGAAGATGATGAGAGAGGATGACTTAGTGGGTGCTCGGCAGAGAGTGAAGCCATCCTAAATTTTGACACTTTCTTTCATCAATGTGGCCAAAGACTATAGATGCTTTTTTGGGGCTTTTGTTGTTGTTGTTATTGTTGGAAGGCACAACTTTCTGATTCACTGTGCCTACGGACAAATGCTTTTTTTTTTTTTAAGATTTTATTTATTTATTGGACAGAGAGATAGATCACAAGTAGGCAGACAGAGAGAGGAGGAAGCAGGCTCCCTGCCGAGCAGAGAGACCAATGCGGGCCTCGTTCCCAGGACCCTGAGATCATGACCTGAGCTGAAGGCAGAGGCTTTAACCCACTGAGCCACCCAGGCGCCCAGGACGAATGCTTTCTCATCATAAAAACCCTTACAGGGACAAGAAGTCTCTACTCCGAGCAGGCTGGATGGGTCCTGGGGCCCAAGGCGAGCTGCTGGATCACAGCCGTTAGACAAGCGCCAGGGCCTCATACACTGGCTCAGGCCAGAGAACCGCTGGTAGAATTTCATTTTGAAATGAAAAGAAGTCCTGGGCAAGAGATGCACTCTCCTTCCTCCAAGCTAGAGCAATTTTGAAACAAGAAAAAAGCAATGGGAGCAGAAATGTTACCACACTGTTCTACCTGATCTCTATTTCTAGAAGCTTCTATGACCACCACCCACGTTCTACTGGACTGCCAATGCTGTGCATGATTTCAGAGACCACAGAAGGAATCCATCGAGGTAGAGGCTCCATAAGCTAGCATATGGAAAAGGTAAGTGGAACTCGGGCCAAGTCTGAGCAAGGGTACCCTCCTTAGGCAGAAATCAAAAGCCACGGAGAGGTGTTTCTCAGGCTTTCCCCACCTCTTGACAACTGTGCTAGTGGTACCATTATGAAACATTATCACAGGTTGCACACCAATGTGACTATACTTAATGCCACAGAACCGAACACTTAAAAATGGCTTAAATGGCAAATGTTGTATTATACATAACAAAGTAAATAAAAAGATACCTTATAGTCCACTGAAATAACCATGCTTAGAGACTTGCAGCTTTCATATCTCTATTAGAAAGTTCTTCGAATAAACTGGCTAATATCAAACCGGCTAATATTAAAAAATAATAATAATAGAGTCATCACAGAGCCATCACATCTGGACCCCGCTACAGATGCTCTCCTGAGTCAGAATCTTTCCAGAGCTGGGCCTTCCGGCCTCCCACACTGTGTTTGTCCCGTCGCCTCCTGAAGTGACTCTGCGTTGTGTTTCCAGGAGATGAGAGGATGTCCTCACTCTGTCCGGCTCTCACCTCCCATCCCTGCACACAGAGACCTCCACTGCGCCATGACTGTGCCCATGGGAGCAAGGGTTTGGATTCACAAAGAGCCAAGCTACATGAGATTTGGATGTAGGACCTTTGGGCAATTAGCACCTTGCTCAGTGTAACCAACCAAGTCACAGATTCAATTCAACTCGGCAAACATTTATCGAGCATCTCAGCGCCAACTGATTGCTGTCTGTTCTGTAAGTGCAGTGAAGCTCAGCCTTCTCTCCAGATTAGGGTTATTTGTATTTCAAAGCAAAAGGGTATCTTTTAAGTACCTATAAGAGGCGGTAATGGATGCCTTGGGGAGAGGGGGGTCGGGGCTGTGGCCAGAGGACAGGAGCTGAGGGATGGCCAGTGATTCAGGGTGGCAGGACCTGGCTGCAGACAGGGAAGGCAGATAAAACCTGGGGATTTGTTTTTTCTAAACCTACCCTCACTACCTTTTTCATTGAAGATAATGAATGCACATAGTAAAAAAAAATTTTTTTTTCAAAGAACACAAAAGGGTGTAACAATGAAAAATAAGTCTCCTTTCCTCTCCCAGACCTCCAATCCCCAGTATCTTTCTTCAGAGGCATCCCACTGTTAGCAGTTTCTCTTGTGTCTTTCCAGAAAATTTCTATCACATACAAGTATATCTTTCTTCCTAAAACCAAATGGTAGTGCTGTATATCACCAAAGCTTTTTTACTTAGCAATACAAGTTGGCATCCATCCCATATCAGTGCATATCCATTCCTTGGAGCACAGAATCTCATTGTATGGGGGTGTTGTAATCTACCCGATTGCTCCCCCACTGATGGATATTTAGGTTGTTGTCAGTTTCTGCTATTACAAGCAAGGATGACAGGCATACTCCTGTATGTACGTTTCTGCCCACAGGTGCAAGGGTAGCAATAAAATCAATTCCTGGAAGTGGAATTGCTAAGTGTAGACAGCTGGGACTGGGATTGTGGCTTGGAGGTGTGTCTCCAGAAGAGATGCCGTGTAGCGTCTCAAGCCACCATTCTTTCAGCCCACACAAGCCCTCAGTTCCCTCACTGACAGGTGGCCACGGTGTGCAGGGAAGGAGCCCCTCTCTGGATTCAGAGAGAAAAAACCTGTGTGGCTGGGGACCCCATGGGAGGTAAGAGAGTACAGATCCCCTCCAGTCAGGGGCTAAGAGAGTATAAAGGGGTCAAAGTTTAATGCTAGGGCAGCCTAGGTGGCTCCGTCATTTAAGCATCTGCCTTCGGCAGGTCATGATCCCAGGGTCCTGGGATGGAGCCCTGCATCAGGCTCCTTTCTCATCAAGAAGCCTGCTTCTCTCTCTCCCACTCCCCCTGCTGTGTTCCCTTTCTCTCTGTGTTTCTCTGTCAAATAAATAAATTGAATCTTTAAAAAAAAAAAAAGAAGCTTAATGCTAAGGCATTTAACACAATGCTCCATCAGCATGAGCTCTTACTGCTATATTATCATTATATTATTATTATTATTATTCAGAAAGAAAGAGGGATCTTTCTCTGGTCAGTGGCCAGGACAGCTCCCAGAGTCAGTCCTTTCAACAATCCAGTTGATCCCACTCATCCCCGATGCCCGCTGACGTCAGCATTTCGCCTTGGCACATGGCTCCCTTATGACCGGCTTTCTTTTTTAAGAGTTGGATGTAGCCTCAATGACACCCTGTGACATCAGGAAACTAAATTTGTGTGTTACTGAGGGCAAGCACGAGTAGGGTCGCTACATCAGAACTTACGCACCCGAGAAAGAATTAGCCTTGAGTTTGGGGCCAATCAGATCTGAGTTCAAATCCCAGCCCTGACACTTACAAGCTCTGTGGCCTTGGGAAGTTGTTTAACTTCCTTGAGCCTTAATGTCCTTACCTGTGAAATGGGCCCAGTACTTGTTCCAGTAGGATTACTCTGAAGAGTAAGCAGGTTAATGGATTATTTATGAATTTTCTTTTTTTTTTTTAATAGACTGGCCTTATTCCAAAAATGATTTCATGCAATTGAGATAATGTATGTAAAGTGTCTGGCACATAGTAGCAGCTCAATAAGGCATCAGTTCCCTTCCCTTGAGCTTCTAGCAAAGTGGTCACCTTTGGATCTAGGCCCCCCCATTTCAGGGTGCTGCCATCCCTTGAAATACTTCTGGAACTTCCTCGTGAGAAAACTGGCTAAATTCCTGAGTCCTGTCTTGCTTTTAACCTTAAAAAAGAAAAAAATCCGACAACAAACAAACCACATTCTGCAAATTGCTCATTCCCTTTATTCACAACACACAGCTTCAAATTACTTTTGGCCTTTTCCAAAAAATCAAACCAACCCTCAAAGGTCAAGGATCTGCCACCGAGGCTATTAAGAGGAAAATGCTGTGAGATCTGAAGCAATTTCCCAGGAACGGCTAGTCCACTGTTTTTTAGGGAGCATAGCAAAGCTGGGATAAGAGCAAAGCCATCACCCCCGCCCCAGGCCCCCAACTACTTTGAACTGGCCCATTCCTTTGGGTGCTTAAAGTCAAAACCTCTTTGCAGGAAAATGCAGCTTGATGCTCTCCCCAGTCCCACTCTGTGGCTCACAGGTCCCCCTCTCTGGGGTAAAAGGAGATGTTGCCCCGTCCGAGAAGTGTGTGCTCGGGTGGCAGTCGGACACACTGGGTGTGAGGATAAAGGCGTTGAAAGGAAAGTGATCACAAGAGTTTGAGGGGATGGAGTGACCTCCCCTCCACCTTTGGGGAGATAGTGATGACGGAGCCAGGGATTCTGGGTTGGAGATGGGATGCTCCAAGGAACAGGGAACAGCATCTCCCTTGTGCCCACACCCACTTTGTTACAACAGACTCACCAACTCTCCCAGCTGGAAACCTACCTGGGGCAAAAGCAGGGCAAAAGCAGGGCAAACACTGCCTGTGTCCTAATTTCCTCAGCCTCAAGGTGCCTGGGTGGCTCAGTTGTTAGGATCCTGGGATCAAGCCCCACATCGGGCTCTCTGCTCAGTGGGGGAGCCTGCTTCTCCCTCTCCCCCTGCCTGCAGCTCTGCCTACTTGTGCTCGCTCTCTCTGTCAAATAATGAAATTTTCACAAATCTTAGAAAAAGAAAAAGAAAAAGAAAGGTGAATTTCCTTAGCCTTGTCGCCAGAGAGTCTCAAGCTAGAAAATGCCAAAGGACCCCGTGCATCCCCTCGTGGCCAGCTCATCATGCACTCGTTCCTCCCAGACCCACAATGTGGAAAAAGCCCTTGCTCCTGGCAAACCTGTAAGAGGGCTCTGGGCCATCCAGCCAAGGGAAAAGTCCCTCCGCTCCAGAGCCACGAGGTCCTCCTGCAAATCACTCAGACCACACAAGCAGCCTCTGCTGCCTCCTCCTCCAAGCCTCAGTCTTCTCATCTCAGAAAGGGAATAATACATACGTGGAGGGGGCCAGGAAAGGGGGGGCCTATGAAGATTAAACGAGGCGATCTCCACAGATGGAGGCACTTACCGGCAAGGCCCTCGAACGCAGGCCCTGTGCCTGGACCGTGTGGCTCCTCCGCTCTCACAGGAAGCCAGGGACCATGCCCTGAGCTGACACAGACACAGGAGCAACTAAGGCCTCAGCGGGCCCACTGCGCCCTGTGAAAGGAGACAAGGGAGGGGAGCCTCCACAAGCAGGCTGTGTGAAGACAAGACCCGAGGCCTTCCCCAGATCGCCTCTTAGTAGGCTCATCCCAGAGATGAGGGGGCCTGACTCCAGCCCTGGACGTAAGCCCATCTGCTCTGGTTTTTCCGTTACGTCCAGTACTCAGCCCTGAGAAAATGCCTCTCTATCTGTGCTATCCCTCTTCGATGCTTTGCTGCAAATCTACAGTCAGTTAAAGATAAACAGGTCCTTATCCTCTTGCTAATTGGTTCGGATCGATTGACCTTATAAGACAGCCTAATGGACAACTGGTAAAAGACCTGTGCACAGCTAGCTGTCGCTCAAGCCACTGAACAAGGCACATAAATCCAAATCTCTCAGTATACCTTTCCCTGATAGGCTGCTGCAGCAGCGTCTCCCCCATTGGGCTAAAACATTTGCTTGGTCAACAGACCTGCTTAAAGTCATCGGATCCTATTAGGTGGGTGGTGATAACACTAGTCTAGCAGATTTCACTGGGGAGGCAGAGGGAGCACCCAGCCTGTGCCAAGAATTCCTAGGCTCTGCCCCGCTTCAAGCCACCTAGCAGGGAAAGGGACTGAGTCTCAAGTGCTGGCACAGGAAGGACATGTTCCCAGCAAGCTCAGGATCAGGCTTACATTGACTTTTATCAGTTTCCTTACTCGCACCTTTTCCCAGGAAAGCTAGGTTCTGTCTCACTGAACCCGTCTCTGAGGCTGGGGCATCGCCACTTTGCAGGTGGCACCTTGGTGTTGCTGGTGTCTGAAAGGGTCTGGAAAGTGGTGAAGACAAAAGCCACCAGGAGATGGCCTAGAAGCCTCTCAGCCAGGGTGGGGGTGGGCAGTGGCCCTCCTGCTGGCCCTGTGTGCCTCTCAGCCCCGCCCCCCACCCAAAGGGCAGCCACCCACCCCTAACTTTCTGCTCTACTAATAAACCTCATCTGAGTTCCTTCTGAGCCCCTCTCCTTGGGGTTTGATCCTCACCACTTTGCCTTATCAGCCTTGCTTTTCACAAGCACTTAAATTCATGAGAAAAGGGAAAAAGTGAAATCAGATAGAAATGCAGGTCTGTTTGCCGTTTTCTCCAATGAAATGGTTCTGGGTAAACAGCAGTCGCCTTTGATGAAATCCCAGCAGGCTTAAACAATAAAGCTGGTTATAAACTCAATCTGGCGGAGATATCAGATCTGAAATTGTTTCAAAAAACATGTCAACATTTTCTAATGCTCCTAAAAAAACTTCCTGGGCTGCCCACTGTGGAGTCTGGGTCCAGAAGATAGGAGGCGGTGACCTGGGTCTCGCTCTCTGCTCAGGCCCCATGGGACTTTCCAAGGCAGGAGCCCAGGAGCTCAAAAGCGGCTCTTCCGCTGCTGGGGACCCTCTCACCTGGAGAAGTGTACATGGGCCGCTTAATAGTCACTGCCCAAGCTGGGCAGGGCACCGCTCCTGCCTCTCATACACCACTGCTCCCCCACCCCACCCCAACCTGGCCTGTCTGCCTCCACCCTTAGACCACAGCCAGTGGAAGCTTTTAAAAATGTAAATCAGATTATGCCATTCCTTTGCTTAAAACCTCTAATGCCTTCACACTGTACTTCTAATAAAATCCGAACTCCTCCCCTGGCCTACAAAACCCTCTAGGATATGGCACTGTCTACTTCCCCAGTCAGGACACTCCAGCCTCCCCAGCCTTCTGCCCAGATCTAGAACATTATTGGTCTCTTTTCTGCCCCTGGGCCCTTGTACTCCCTAAAATCGGCCTGGGATGATTTGGCCTCAGCCCATTGTCATGGTTCAACTCCCTGACTCCAGCAAGTGTTGGCTCCTCTCCCTAGCCAAATGCATTTCCACATTACAGTTTACTGTCTACACTAAGTTCAGCCACTATCTGAAATCACCTTATGTGTTCACTTATTAGCTGTTTCCTCCTTCAGAATGTAAACTCTTTGCAGACCCGGACTTGTACATCTCCTTGGGTGAAGCTTGTGACTGGCATACAGTAGGTGCTCAATAATTATCTGCTGCATGAATTAAAGGCAAAGACGTGGTGACCTCTCTCTAAGTATCCTCCAGGGCAATACACAGGAGGACTGGAGCACCCCCCCCCCCAATATGTTGCCAGCCTCTCTATTCAGCCTCTTGGTTGCCCCACTGCCGCCTTACCCAAGGCCCCGGCAAGCTTTGGGCCTCCAGGCCTTGGAGGCCAGGTGTGGCCTAGGAAGTGGGGTGTCCCCCCACTTTCACTGCTCCTTTCCCCGAGCTGGATCCCTACTCCCTCCTAAGGCCTTCTTGGAAAAGCAAGGGCACTGGTCTGCTCGGGCCTCCCAGGTTTGGGGCCCGGGTGGACAGCGATGCCACCCGAAGGCACAGGCCCCCCACCCCCACTCGCCCGGGACTCGATCGATCGATCCCTGCCACTCCAGCCTCATTACTGAGGAGAGATGCCGGGGCTGGCGGAGGAGCCAGACGGCTGCGGAGGGGGTGAGGAGGCCTCCTCGGCTCCCCGGCCGGAATTAAATATTTACTATGTTTTGTTTGGCCTTTGGGGGAGGGGAGGGGAGGGGAGGGGAGGGGCAGGCGGTCGCAGAGATCAGTAGCTGCCAAAAGGCGAGGCCAGGCCTGGCTGGAGGTGAGGGCGGCGCCCAGGCCCCACCCCCCCAACTCCTGAGCTTCCCCATGGCTCTCAGCGCGGATCGCCGCCCCCCCACCCCCCAAGGGCCCTGGCCAGATCCCTTCCCAGCTGACCTGCTGCGCTGACAGATCTGGGTTACCGCGCGGGGGGGGCCCGAAACGACTCCCACCTGAGGGGGTGCCAAGGCCGGGGCTACAAGCGACACCCCGCGCTCTCCTACCAGACCGTCGGGAACCTGGCCTCGGCCCCATGCGACCCAGCTCCCAGGCTATCTGAACGGCACCATTAGTGTCATCTCTTCTGGCCTACTAGCAGCCTAGAGTGGACCCCACTCTCCCATTTTACAGATGTGAAATCGAGGCAGAGAAGGGTGGATGTGGAGCCCCAAAGCCTAGTGGCTTCCTCACTTGGCTCACCGCGCTCTGCCCACCCTGGCCTGGCGGGCTAGGGAGCACAGAGAACAAAAGCCGGTGGTGTCGCCTCTCGGGGACCCGACGGGGGCTGGGGGGCCCCCGGAGAGTACTCTGAAACTGCTTGCTGGGGGCGGCGGGGGGCAGCCAGATAGGACCCCGGAGTCCCTTTACATGGGCACACGCACACCTCCTAGTCACCCATTTACTATTCCACACACGGATGAGGCCCCACTGGAGGTACACAACCGAGTCCCTGCCCCACGGAGAGCAGCTGGGTAAACACACGGTGAGAGCGGCCATTCCCTTCCAGTCCCTCCACTCTCATGTGCACTAGGGCACAGGCTCACATGTGCACACACAGGCATGACCGCCCCCAATAATCCTGTTACATGCGTGTAACCCTAAAGAGCTACTTACATCACACTCTACACACGGAGATACACGTGTCCACACCGCCCTATCCGTACATATGCCCACATACAGCACATATCAACTAAGGAGGGGCCGCCCTGCCATCACGTGCGTGCCCACTAATAGAAACGTGCACATGTACATACATACTAAGAACTGTCCCATCCCTATACATGCGTGTGTATATGCTGGCACACACACATTTTACACACAAAGAACATCCATCTCTATCTTTATACGTGTTTGCATCCCATCCCTGCACACACACAAATGCACCAAAGTGTCCACCCACACACACACGTGAACGCGCACAGAGACTAGCGCGCGCCCACACACGCATGCGCGCTGACAACAGGCGGCTGGGGAAGAGCTGCAAGCCTTCAGCCCTGCTCCTATTTAAAGAGAAGCATTGCTGGAAAAGGAACAAAAGCAAAGCCGGCTATAAATAGCCACCTCCCTCCCAGCTTTTCCTGCCCTCCGGCCTCAAGGCCTTGCCTCTCCTCTCCCAGCTCAGGCCCCAAGCAGCCAGGGCAGGGCTGCCCCCCTTCCCCAGGGCCTGGCAGTGGGGCCCCAGAGGCCATGTGGCCAGGCACCGACCAGGGAAGCAGGCCAGGGGCTCTGAGTCTGAGTGGGTGCAGGGGCTCCGGGGCCCTCATCTGCAGCCAGCCCTGGGAGCATGTGCCTAGCTCAGAGGGATGGAGGCCCACTTGGGCCTGGCCTGCTGCCTCAGCAGGATGGCAAAGGCCGCAGGGAAAGGAAGGTGCATTGCCCTGCATATTGCCCTGGAGGATACCTAGAGAGGTCACCACATCTTTGCCTTTAATTCAAGCAGCCGATAATTACTGAGCACCTACTGTATGCCAGTCACAAGCTTCACCCAAGGGGATGTACAAGTCCGGGTCTGCCAAGCATCAGTCACGCCTGCCCTGGGTGCAGTCTTTACACCCAGGCCAGCCCTTCCCTGGGTTTGTTCCTGGTTTGGTTCTTGGACCAAGAGTTGGGGGTACCAGGTGCCAGGTCAGGAAGCATTAGAGGGTCGAGGAGAACATATCAGGGAAGGAAGTGGAAGAGGGACGACAAGTCCCACTCTAAGTTCCAGTGCTGTCGTCACTACTAATCCTTGAGCAAGGCTCCTAACCACACCACGCAGAGTTCAACCCCCTCTCCACGTGGTGTTGGCAAAAGGCTGCGTAAAAAACGGGTGCCTGGCAGGCCCTTGGGAACTGTGGCGCACCAGGCGGTGGGGGAAATTACAGACTGCTCTCTGTGTCTGAGAAGGATTGGATCAAGAGAACAATGATAATTTTTAGTTTATTTTGTATTTACCACTCGCTAGGCACTGGGCTGACTTATTTGATCCCCTGTTCGCTGGCTTATATTTCCATTTTATAGATTGAGCAACTGAGGTTCAGTGGCCTGCCCCAAGGTCACACAGGCTGCTAAAGCACAAAGCCAGGCTGCGAAGCTCAGTTGCAAAGACAGCTTAGGGCTGTCTGAGACCAAAACCCTCTTTCCTTTGTCCTGTACTCAGGGGGCGGTGGGCAGGAGAACCCTGGTCCTCAGGCAAGCCCCTCCTCCTCAGGGGCCGGTGGAGGCCTGGGTTGGCCTGCTTCCCCCAGACTAGCCTGGAAGCAAGGATGGTGTCTGGGTTCCAGAGGGCCCCTCCCTCGGGGACTCAGGACAGGCCGGATCGCCCACCACTTTCCCCCTCCCCCCTGTCCTTAGCTTCCCAGAGGGGCCTTTCTCCACCAACCCCAGGGAAGGAGAAGGGAGGGTGGGGGAGAGCTCAGGCAGACCTACTTTCAAAGCTTTAATCCTTTTTGCTTAAAGGATTTTTTTTTTTTGCTTGGGAAAGACTTGGTCTGATCAGAGGAGAGACACAGGGAGCTGACAAGCTGCGGAGAATGGGGGGGTGGTGAGGAGAAAGAAATACATATTTATTACCCTCAATTATTAAAAAATAGATAGGACCAGATCTTAGGTCCTGGCAGGCACTGCAGCGGCTTTTGCGCAAGGACTATTTTCTTTTCTTTCCCTTCTCTCTCTCTCTCTCTCTTTTTTTTTTTTTTGGTTAATTCTTTTGCAATTGTAATGTGGCTAGCCTGTTAGGAAAACCGCCCTGGCCACTTTCCAGTGGAGGGGGTGAGGGAGGTTGGAAGGCTGGGGTACTGGGCAGGTGAGCAGGACCTCCCACCACAGGCACAGGGAAGAGCCCACATCTTATCTCCACAGAGGGCAGGGGGTGGGTGGGAGGGGCCTGGGCCCCATCTGGGGCCTGAGTGTGCCCCTAGCTTTTTCTCTCCCAACGTGGCTCTCTCAGGGTTCCTACTCTTTTTTTTTTTTTTTTTTTAAGATTTTTTATTTATTTGACAGAGAGAAACACAGCCAGAGAGGGAACACAAGCAGGGGGAGTGAGAAAGGGAGAAGCAGGCTTCCGACGGAGCAGGGAGCCTGATGGGGGACTTGATCCTGGGTCTCCAGGATCATGACCTGAGCCGAAGGCAGTCGCTTAACCAACTGAGCCACCCAGGCGCCCCAGGGTTCCTACTCTTTTCAAGGAAGTGGTCAGAGAGACAAATCCATTCTGGATTCCTCCCTAGGGTTGGTGACACAGCTCGCCCCAAAGCTTGAGGGCTTCACCGAGGGCTGGCTCCCCAGATAACATCCTTCTCCTCCTATGATTCTAACAGCCTATTGTAAAGGGGGCAAGTCAGGCCACCTGGGTGGCTCAGTCGTTTAGCAGCTCAGGTCATGACCCTGAAGTCCGGGGATCGAGCCCCGCATCGGGCTCCCTGCTCGGGTGGGAAACCTGCTTCTCCCTCTCTCATTCCCCCTGCTTGTATTCCCTCTCTAGCTGTGTTTCTGTCAAATAAATAAATAAAATCTTAAAAAAAAAAAAAAAAAAAAAAAAAAAAAAAAAAAAAAAAAAAAAAAACAGAGGGCGCCTGAGTGGCTCAGTGGGTTAAAGCCTCTGCCTTCAGCTCAGGTCATGATCTCAGGGTCCTGGGATTGAGGCCCGCATCAGGCACTCTGCTCAGCAGGGAGCCTGCTTCCTCCTCTCTGCCTACTTGTGCGTGCTCTCGTGCTCGCTCTCTCTCTCTCTCTCTCTCTCTCTCTCTCTGTCAAATAAATAAATAAATAATAATCTTTAAAAAAAAAAAGAAGAAAAGGAAAGAAAAGGGGGCAAATGGTCAGCCTAGTGAAAAGACACTGAGGCCCTCTGAGGCCTGATACCTAAGAGGTGAACACCCGCAGCCTCTCCTACAAGAGGGCAAGGTGGGGGCCTAGAACAAAGAAGAGAGGGATCTACCATGTGGAAAAAGGTAGGCGAGGCAAGGCCACTGAGGAGAGGACTAAGGCATTCATTCTGGTTCTCAGAGTCCCCACAGAGCCTGGCACACAGTAGGCTTTGGCACGTGGCTTTGGGTCATAGGCTTGCGTGGGGAACACAGTGCAACGCCGTGGCTCACTGAGACCTTGCTACACACAGGGAAGGCACTTTACATCCATGTGGTCAAGAATTCTCAGGAACTTGGGCACCTGGGTGGCTCAGTTGGTTAAGCGACTGCCTTCGGCTCAGGTCATGATCCCGGAGACCCAGACAGGGTGGCCCCCTCTTCCCTGCTCAGCGGGAAGCCTGCTTCTCCCTCTCTCACTCCCGCTGCTTGTGTTCCCTCTCTCGCTGTGTTTCTGTCAAATAAATAAAATCTTTTTTTTTTTTTTTTTTAAGATTTTATTTATTTGACAGAGAGAAACACAGCGAGAGAGGGAACACAAGCAGGGAGCCGGATGCGGGGCTTGATCCAGGGTCTCCGGGATCATGACCTGAGCCGAAGGCAGTCGCTTAACCAACTGAGCCACCCAGGCGCCTCCAAATAAATAAAATCTTAAAAAAAAAAAAAAAAAAAAAAGAATTCTCAGAAACTCATTAAGGAAAAAAAAAGAATTCTCAGAACCTCAAGAGGCAGGTGGCATTAGCCCCATACTTCAGATGATGAAACTGAGGCCCAGGGAGTTAAAAGCATTTGCCCAAGGTCAGGCAGCTGGCAAGCGGCGGAGCAGGGCCCTGGTTCCCGCCTGTCCTACTCCACAGCCCTTGCTCTCATGCGCTTGGCTGCAGACACAGAGACAACAACTGTGAAGACCAGAATTAAGTTTGAGAAGAATCAGGCAAAAAACAGTGACTATTTCACAGATCAAGAGACCAAGGTTCTGGGCTGGAGCTGGGCTTTCTTTTTTGATTGGAAGACCTTGTATTGAAGAGAAGGAAGAGGTCAAGGCCTAGGTGGGCGTTTGCCGATGACGGAGCGGCTTTCTGCAGAAGCCTCCAAACTCATCTCACCTTTCTTAACCAACTGAGCCACCCAGGCGCCCCTCATCTCACCTTTCTAAGCCAAAGAAAACCACCTGGAACTGCTTCCCGTTGCTCCCGCTACATCATCTCAGTCACCTCAGGGGACATCTGCCCGACTCTAGGCAGAGGGACTAGGGAGTTTAGGGCTGAGCCAATCCTCCCCAGACAGGGTGGCCCCCTCTGCCCAAGGTGACCTAACTCACCCCTACTAGTCCCGAGACTCCTGCTCCTGGACAGCGCTGGCCCGTGTCAGCCTGGCCACTTGGACTCAGCCCTGGTCACAAGGAGGCAACACTTCACAGGGCAGCAGGCCGGGCCTGCATGAAGGATGACACAGGAAGCACTCACTGTTAACTGCTAACACTGGAAGGCAGTATCCGAGGTGCTCCCGGCAGGGCCCAAGCGCCAAGAACTTCATCAGGCTTGTCTTGTTTAATATACACAACAAGTCAGGTGGTCTCATCGGTAGCCCCATTTTAAGGATGGAAACACATACGTTCAGAGAAATCAGGTCACTCCCAGGAGATGAACCTGGGTCTGGCCAGATCCTGTGTGCTTAAGCAACCCACAGGTGAAGGGCTTGTTGATGGGCCCCTGGAATGAGCCCTCCCTACCAGCCTCCACGGAGCAAGGCCAGCCAGGGCTCCGCCGCGTGAGAGACGCAGGAAGAGTCTGGGGATGGGGCCGTGGATAGATGAGCGGCAGTTAACCAATGCTACCAGACAACATGCGGCCTGCTTTGTATGTTCTAGAGAACACATCAGCCAACACTCCTAATGCTGTGTGACAGCAAGCCACGGCAGTCCTCCGTGCTTCAGTCTTCTCAGCAGAGCTACAAGGTCCCTTCTAGCACCAAATACGAAAGAGTCCAGGTGCCTGGGTGGCTCAGTCGGTAAAGCGGCTGCCTTCAGTCAGGTCATGATCCTGGAGTGTCAAAGGGAAGGGCTTATGGGAAGTGGCCCATGACCTTGTATTCAGACTGCAGACTGGGCCACATTAACTGAGGAGAAGCAACTGACCCCAATGGGAAGGGGGATCCCTAGACCCACTACTCCTCCTCCTGCCATAATGTTGCTTTGGTCTGTACCTTGGCTCTTCCCCCTAGCCCAGGGGCTGATGAACTTGGGACTGACACCAAGTTCTAGTCCTCTCCAAAGGAACCTGACACTACTTCATGGGCTGTACCTCAGAATGCCAGCCCTGCCTATACCTTCAGCCCCAGAGGCAGCCAGGTACTGTAACAAGAACACTCCTGCCCCAGGGCCTCTGCACTTGCTATTCCCTTGGCCTGGAGAGCTCTTCCCAAGCAGAAGCAGCTCAGATAGCTGCAGAGAGCCCTCCCTCCCTTGGGCCTCCATTCTAATGTCACCTTATCCCAAAGGCTTCCCAATCTTTCTAAAATAACACCTCTCTGGTCACCCTCTGTTCCTTAATTCACCCTCTAACAGTCTTTTCTTTTATTTTTTTCTTAAGATTTTATTTATGGGACGCCTGGGTGGCTCAGTTGGTTGAGCGACTGCCTTCGGCTCAGGTCATGATCCCGGAGACCCAGGATCGAGTCCCACATCGGGCTCCCTGCTCGGCAGGAGGCCTGCTTCTCCCTCTCTCACTCCCCCTGCTTGTGTTCCCTCTCTCGCTGTGTTTCTCACTGTTGAATAAACAAAATCTTTAAAAAAAAAAGATTTTATTTATTATTTATTTGACAGAGATCACAAGTAGGCAGAGAGGCAGGCAGAGAGAGAGGAGAAAGCAGGCTCCCTGCTGAGCAGAGAGCCCGACGCAGGCCTCAATCCCAGGACCCTGAGATCATGACCTGAGCTGAAGGCAGAGGCTTTAACCCACTGAGCCACCCAGGCGCCCTAACAGTCTTTTCTTCTAAGCACCTATCCCTACCTGACAGAGTATAGTTAGTCGTTCATGGTCTATTTCCCCCCACTAGAATGCAAGCTCCATGAGAACAGGGGACTTGGTCTTTACTCTTTGCTTCATCCTTAGGGCCAAGCCAGCAGTAGGCAGGCACTCAATAGCTGTTAAATGTTTGTCACATGGAGGGCACCTGGGTGGCTCAGTTGATTAAGTGACTGCTCAGGTCATGATCCTAGAGTCCCGGGATTGAGTCCCACATTGGACTCCCTGGTCAGCAGACAGCCTGCTTCTCCCTTTGACCCTCCCTCCTCAGCTTCTCTGTCTCTCAGAGAGCTCTCAAATAAATAAAAATCTTTAAAAAAAAAAAAAAAGTTTGTCACCTGGAGACACATCTCCTCTTGGCTGACAGAATAAAAGGCAGCCAGCTCATCCAAGGATAGACAATTCACAGGTGAGTGTGATCTGTAACACAGAAAAACATGGCGGCTCAACTGAGGTCTCCCTTCGGGGAACTAAGTTTGGGATACAAAGAATGTGAGGCGATTAGCAGTAGAGGTGGTGAAAGGCCATCCTGAAGAGCAAGCAGCCCTGGGTGACCATACTGGGCCCAGTAGAAGGTGACAAATCATGGGTACACACAGTGGGGCAGAAGCAGGGCGGCCGGGTTGGGTGGGCAGAGAGGTTCCACAGAAAGGCTGTTACTTCCTAGAGCTAGTCCCTTTCCTAGAAGTTTCTGGAGCCCTGGTCACTCACCTCCTCACAATAATCCACCACTCCCAGTGAGCTACCTTGAATCCCTGCCATCAGATTTGTCCACTGAAAGCAGAAACAGCCACCCACCAGGGGTGGTGGGCCAATGACAGGAAGATGAGAGCCATGCCTACCTCCAGGCGGCCCCAGGGCCAACCGCCAGCCCCCAATTTGGTGGCACATGTCCCCCTTGGCTGGTGCATTCTCCTGAGTGTGGTCCTGTGAATTGCCCTGGCCTCTGTCCCTCTGCTCTGAGATTTTGTTTCAGCCACAGATTTGGGGCCTGGGCAGCAACCCGGGAGCCCTCCCTCCCTGGGAGGAGAGGGAGCAGTTCAAAGTAACAAGTCATGTTCACAGAGAAGACAAAACAGGCAGTCTCCTCCCCCCAGGAGCCCCCTGAGCTTGGCTGAGCTCATGTTTGGGCCAGTCTCAGTCAAACACTTCGGATCTCTGAAGCCCAGAACGTCCACAAGAGATTTTTATTTGCCACGGAATCAATAGTGCAAATTTGGTTTCATAAAAATCTGCCAAGTACACCTTACACTTTTCAGAGTACGAATCTTGTTTCTTCTCCCAACACAGCTTCTGGCCCACCAGACAAGCTCTGTGGTCCAGCTGGGTCTGTTGTTCTATGCCTCCCAGATCCCTGGGTCCACAAAGGAGCAGAGCTGGGCTGGGGTAAGGCGGCAGCAGGCCCAGGCCCCGGATGAGCCCTGTAGTCTGAGTCTCAGTGTCCTCATCTGTAACTTGGGGCCAATAAGACCTACTTTTTCTGCTTTTAATGAAGCACTGCGCAAGAAAGCTGTAAGATTTAAGAAAAAGAAAAAAAAAAAAAGCCTGTTCTCTTGGCTCCTTGTACTAAAGCCCCAGACCCAGAGGCAGCCAAGATGCCTCTGGCCTTTGCACTTACTATTCCCTGGGCCTGGAGAGCTTTTCCCAAGTAGAAGCAGCTGGATAACTACAGAGAGCCCTCTTTTACTTAGCCTCTGTTCTTTTCTTCTTCCTTTTTTCTTAAGCCCTAGGTTATCATGGTTTGATCTTTCTTATGATTGCAAACTGATTTTAAAAATGCATGGGGAGGGGCAGAGGGAGAGGGAGAGAATCCTAAGCAGACACCATGCTCAGTGAGAGCCTGATGTGGGGCTCAAGATCATGACCTGAGCTGAAGTCAAGAGTCAGACACTTAACCCGGTGAGCCACCCAGGCGCCCCACAGAACAATTTCAAAATACAGTTTTGGCATTACGTTTTTCAGGTTCCAAAACCAGTGACTGGGGCTGTATCACTGAATCAACATTTCTCATCAATTCATGAAGACATGACATTCGTTAGGGATTCCACGCTACCTGATGTCACCATGTGCTATATTTTCTTTTGGGCAGGACACTGTTTTAATCGGGTCCCAATAGTTAACTGGCTGAGTAAACAGTACTCAGAGAAGCAGGGTAGGGAAACTGGGAGAGAGAACGTCATTTGCATCCCCCACCCCTCCACCCCACCCTGGAGCTGAGGGGAGGGAGCTCTTTTGAACCTGGATCCCTATAGCAGGAGCTGTGGGGCAGATGCTGTGGAGGCCTGCCTATTCCCTGCTGTCACCATTTCAGCACACACCAGCCTGGCTTCCAACTGGCAGAACCTGAATCTCTTTGCCTGAGGGCTTTTTCTAGCAGTGGAGCTGGCATTGCTCACCCACAGAGCAGGCCAAAAGTGAGGGGGGACTGATCTCTACGCCAGGAACACCCCTCAGCCAATGATGGATAGGAGCGGTGTATAAATATCCCCGCTCCCTCCCTTCAGTGAGATAACTTTGAGGTGCACATTCTAGACCACATCCCCAAGCTCCCTGGTGGGATGAACTTCCGTTGCCCAGTGTTCCTTTGCTCAACCCTGGGCCCCTTACTGGCTTCTTCCCTCCTCTGTCTCTCTTTCCGGCTCACCTACTAGCATTTTCTAGGATGCCGCCCAAATCTACAACTTACACTCCAATCCTTATCTCAGGCTGCCCTTCTGGAAGAATCTTTGGGGAATGATGGAGGGGCAGGAGAACTCATGGTGACTCACCACTGGCTGAAGCCAGCTGGAAGCAAGAGGGTGTGGGAGTTCATTGTTGATGTTGGATAGGCCAACCTCCTGGGACAGAGAGCAGATCTGGAGGGGTGGGGGAGGGGGAAACTAACTTGTCTCCTCATGAAACCTACCTTCAAGGGCGCCTGGGTGGCTCAGTGGGTTAAGCCTCTGCCTTCAGCTCAGATCATGATCTCAGGGTCCTGGGATCAAGGCCCGCATCAGGCTCTCTGCTCAGCAGGGAGCCTGCTTCCTCCTCTCTGCCTGCCTCTCTGCCTACTTGTGATCTCTCTCTCTCTGTCAAATAAATAAATAAAATCTTTTTTAAAAAAAGGAAAGAAAGAAAGAAAGAAACCAAACCTACCTTCAGTGACAAGGAAGGCGGATAATAAAAAGGTAATGGCGATCAGATACATTGGACATAATTACTGGGAAGCACTGAATATTCTGGGCTCTCCAGCTGGGAAGTCTGCACCATCCCTCTAAGAAAAAGAAATCTCTGCAGGTGTTTGAAGCAAGGGAGGGGATGAGAGCAGGTGGCCTTGTTGAATGTAACCACAGCGTACAACTTGGACTGGGTAAAGGCAAGAGAGGTGGCAGAGAGAAGGCAGCCTGGGCTGGGGTGCAGGGGTGGGGGAGGAGGTATGAAGGCTGCGCAGGGGGCAAGGATGGCACTTGGACTAAGGGGGAGGGGTGGGGTTAGGGAGCACATCGTAGGTCGAGGGCTTGAGTTGAGGGGGCCTGTGGGGCTGGCAGTGGAGGCAGTGGGGGTGGGGGAGTGGATGTCACAGCAACGCCTCCACAGAGAAGGATGTGTGGGCGCCGGGGGCGTGCTGAAGCCCCCCAGAGGAGAGCAAGGTGGGAGAGAGCACCCAGGGCAAGGCTTGGGAGCTGCAATGCTTGAGGACGGCGAGAAGTGGTGGCGTTGGCAAAGAAGACTGAGAAGGAGCAGCCGGCTCTGTGGCGAGCAAAGTCGGAGAAAGACCAGGCAGCCGCCATCAGGAGAGACACGGGGAAACCACGGCCAACAGTCAGATGCCACCAGAAGGTCAGATGAGACGAGGAGAGGAAGACGTTTGCTAGGGTCAGCCTCAGGCCAGAGCAGTGACAGCGAGTGACAAGAGAACACAGCCTGACGTCTGGGTTGAGCCGTGAGAGGAAAGGGGAGGGCAAGGAGACTCTAAGTGTACACAGCTCCTCTCAGAGAGCTAAGTGGTCACCAGGGGTCCATAAGGAGCGAGCTCGCACCTCAAGCCCTGCAGACAAGACTGTGTCCCTTTGTTAACACACCACACCCAGCACACCCAGTAGCCTTCCTGTGGGCACTGTCCCCAAACTGGAGAGGTGGTCAGTCAGGGCATCCATGCAGGCAGAGTCAGACATTCGCCTCCCCAGCTCTGACCAGGCCCACTTATGCTCTATGTTTTATATTTTGGGCTCTGACAGTGGATATCATTGGAAAAACTGCTCTCCTTCCCAAAAACATTTGAAAAGCCATCCATCCAGTCGTATTAGCGATGGAGAAACTGAAGCCCAGGGAGGAGGAAACGCACCTAGGGTTCTAGAGACTCAGCCACAGAGATGGAACCTAATGCAGCCCTGGGACTTCAACTTTGGTATTCTCTCTACAGCCCCACGGTCCCTAGGAAGAGAAGGGCCACCGCCAAGCCAAAGCGCAGGTCACATAGAGCCCGTTAGGGGCAGAGCCTGGCGACCAGTGAAAACAGAGACAGACGGGAAAATAAACACGAGAGAGTGTGCTGTCTACAGTGTGCGCCAAGGAGCAGGGCTGCTTTCCCCCAGCTTGGGCCTGCCAGGCTGCCCCTGCACGGGCCACAGAGGGACCCACCAGGCCCTGCCTGCCCCCAAGGCTGCCTGGCCTCAGCCGGCTTAGCCCTCCGCACTGCAGGCTCCTTCCTTCTCCAGGCCTGCTCAGGCAAGCGCGTGAATAGAACATTAAAGGCAAAACCTTCTAAAAGAAAAAGCAGCTCCCTGGTAGGAGTCGCCCCACTAAATGTCAAATACAGAGCAAGGCTTTCTGCCTCATGTGCTTCTCACTAATGGAGGCACCTTAGCCTTCATATCCCCATCATCCCATCGCCCTATAAATAAATCATTGAAAGAAGAATGCCAATTTTCCCCCTAGGGCCTCATGAATCTCTCTACATAACCATATGTAAACCTTCACTGTGTTGGCGCAGGTGCCCAGAGAGGGATGGCAAACTCTGCTAGGGCAATTTTAGAGGCAGAAGCAAACTTTCACACCATCGCAGTGGGCTGTGAGTTGGGAGCCCAGCTTTTCTCCTGACTTGGGGAAGACTTCCGATCAATTTCTTTCTTTCCTTCTTTCTTTTTTTTTTTTTTTTAATATTTTATTTATTTGACAGAGAGAAACACAGCCAGAGAGGGAACACAAGCAGGGGGAGTGAGAGAGGGAGAAGCAGGCCTCCCACCGAGCAGGGAGCCCAATGTGGAACTCGATCCCGGGTCTCCGGGATCATGACCTGAGCCGAAGGCAGTTGTTCAACCAACTGAGCCACCCAGGCGCCCCCTTTCTTTCCTTCTTTCCTTCTTTCTTTCTTTCTTTCTTTTTTAAGATTTTATTTATTTGATACAGAAAGAGACCACAGGCAGGGGGAGAGGCAGAGGGAGAGGGAGATGCAGGACTCGATCCCAGGACCCTGGGATCATGACCTGAGCCAAAGGCAGACGCCCAGCCGACTGAGCCACCCAGGCATCCCAACTCCTGCTCAATTTCCTTCGGCCCCACCCTGAGGACGCTGCCATGGCCTGCTGGAATCAGCCCAGTAAGCTGCCAAGAGTCCCCTCTCCAGGGTCTGCTGAGGTCCGTCCCCTAGAACTCACCCCCCGTGGGGGGAGTCACACACCAGCTCACCAAGCTTGGCTCCTGATACGCGGTACGCAGAGCACGGGCCCACTTACTGATGGAGGCCCCCCACTGATGAGCTCCCAAGCCCACTGATGGCACCAATGCCATGCTACTGGCCCCCAAGACCAGTAGGTGGGGCACACGCACATGAGGCGCTCCACTCTGCAACAGCGGACTTCAGGTACACAGATTTCCAGCGCCTGTTGCATGCTTGCCAGGTGTGTTTCTGCAAATGCGCGTGCGCGCGCGCGCACACACACACACACACACACACACACACCCCCCATATTGTACCAACTCTCTTGTCATGCCAGCACGGTGGCTGTTTGCTGTTTTGGATCCCAGCTTCACTGATTGATGAGACAATGATCACAGGCTCAGAAGCTCCGGCTTATCTGTGAGCTCAGACCCGCTGGTGGGAGGAGCTCCTCGCTCAGAGGTGGGAGTCTGCCCCTCTACCTCCCAAGACCACCTAGACTCTCAGCCTTAACTTGTCTTCTTTCTTTCCCAAAGCACAGGGAAAACTGGCCTCTGGAATTCGACCATGGCTGAAAGGGGGCAGAAGAAGTCCCTTCTGGAGGACAGGTCTGAGGTCTGCAGTTACAGTCCCCTAACAGACTAGGGCTAGGCCATGGGACCACCATCCAGGAGTGAGGGAGAACTCCAGAGGTTGGGAGGGCAGGTCCAGGAGGAGGGACCGGCTTCACCCAGCCTGCCAGCTACCGCCCCATATCCTGGGACTGTTGTTCCCACACAAGCACCCAAGAGTCTAGGATAGAGCTATGGGAACAAGCCCACTGGGCTAGCCAGGAAGAGCAACATATGGGGAAGGCCCAGCCCCCAAATAAGTGACGGCCCAGCCTTTCTCAAGGGCATGAAAACAGGCAGGATGGTGCTGGCCCAATGTCCCATCTCTGCAATAAAGAAACCCCAGCAGGGGCAGGAGGCAGCAGGTGAGGGTGTGTGCCCAGACACAGAGAGGGGTAGAGAAGAAGAGGACAGCTGAGACCCTGGCTCGGGGTCCTAGAGCCCCAGGTCCCAGCCAGAGATGCTCCTGGGGGTAGAGCAGAAGAGGAGCACATGGGAACTACCAGGGAGCCCTGTAACAAGATACAAATGATTCAGCACCCCACAAAACAAATGTCGTGTAAATTCAAGGCAGATGGGCATGTGAGACAGTGGGGCTCGGGGGTTAAGAGAGCAAGCAGGCGAACGAGTGTGGTGGCAGACGGATCAGGGAGTGCATTGTGACTCAACAATGTGTCAGCCACTTGACCCAGGGCAAGGAACTCCATTTGTCTGGGCCTCAGTTTCCATTATCTGTAGAGCAGGGACAAGTACAGACTGATCTCAAAGGGCAATTGTGGAGATGCCATGACATAAGGTATGGCCCATGACATTAGCTTGGCCTGTCGGTAACTCATTAGAAGTATTGGCAGTGCCCAGACAGGGACTGGCGTGAGCGGGTGCTGCCCTGTCTCGAGCTAGTCCTTACCTCCTCGCGGTGGGCTCAACCAGGCAGGCTCTGAGAGGTGGCGTGGCTTGGCTTTGCCCTAGTGATGGGCACCAAGTCAGGGTGCCTCCTCTCCCCGATTCAAAGGCACCCAAGGAGGTCCCTGCTCTGGGGCCCCTAACCTTGGAGCTGATGTCTTGCAAGGTGTCCTCCCAGGCCTTGAGGAAGACTCTCACCCTGAACTCCCTGCCCCACTACTCCTTCTGACTCACTTCTAGTCACAGTGGCCTGGCCAGCGCACCCCGAGAAGGGGCTGCTTCCGGCATTCTGTGCGGAGGTCCTGCCTTCTGCTGTCCCTGAAGGCTCTGTTCCCATTTCGCCAGCTATTTTGCTTCCTTGGCCATCTGTTCCCTCCCTGTCATCTCCTCTCTGCTTTCACCTTAACCACTACTTTGCTGCAGATGGTACGAAACAGATCCGTTCTTGACATCCTTCACGATGCCTGCCCCCTCCTTCTCCTCTCCAGCAAGTGAACTTCTGCTCTGTCCTTTTTCAGGCTGTGACTCCAAAGCTTGGAGCTGGATTCACCCCCACAAGCCTCCCTCCTCAGTCCCATCTGCTTTCAACTCGGCCACAGGTCAGGGACAGACACCCTTTCCCCTGCCTTTTCCTCTTCCTAATGAGACTTCCCCTTTTCAAACTTGGCCAAGAATCTTCTCTTGGCATCAAGTCCACCATCTGCTCCACTTATCTACCTGGTGTTCATAAATAGCGCCCCTGAACCCTCCAGAGGGCTTGGGATCGGTGGCCTGAGACAGAGACCAGAAACTCCGGGCTACTTTCCCAGTGCAGGAGTCAGGGTGCCCACGCTGGGAGTTCAAGTCCTGAACGGTTTCTCTGTAGAAGATGGGCCTGAGCAGTGCAGAGAGAACTCTGCCGTGTATTGGTATGACGGAATCGAACCAGAACACATTTGCTATGTGGTCTAAGCTCACAAGGGAAACGATGCACTGCTTGCCTTGCTTTTATTCTGGCTCCTGGTGAGAAAATGCATGCACAGGCTTTATTGAGCAACTCCCTCTGCTTCTCTTCTTCTATTGGTGTGTCCTGGTGCTCCCCTAAAATTCCTCCTCTTGGCTTCTCTTTTCTGGCACAAGGACCAGGAGCTTTGAGGAAAGAAGCAGCCCAGAGGATCCTGATGGAAGAAGCTGTTTTGGTGACAATGGTCCCACCAGGCTGCGTTCCCTGGGGGAGGGGGGGCACAATTTGGCAGGGAAGACTGAAATTTCGTTTCTGCGCTAGGATTTGGGATAAAAAAGCCTCTCAACCCTCGCAAGCAGGGCTCTTGCACTTCCCCTCTATACACTTCCTCTGTAGCAGAAAGAAGAGTGTCTTGGCTCTCCATGGAATATTCCTCCCTTCTCTTCTCCATTGGAGCTAAAGATGACCGTGAAAGAGACAGCTCCAAGAGGTGGAGCCTGCTGACACCTGGCCACCGGAAGATGCTCAGGTCACCTAGGGAACCTCTGGATTCAGATGCACCAAGCATTGATGACGCCACAGTCCCTTCCTCCCGCTGTCTCCCCTTCCACACAAAGGAGACCCAATCCAGCCACCAGTCTGGCCCATCTGGCTATGGAAACCAAAAGAACAAAATGCTTCTTCCTGGATTGCAGGCCTTAATCTAGCTCTTGCTGAATTATTCAGGGATGGCATTAACTTATAAATGAGTGTGTTTGACTGATTTTGTGGTTGATGTACAGACAAATTCTAATGAAAGACAGCTACAAGATTTTAAATTATTAATTAGACTGCCACTTAACAAAGCCTATTTGGCACTCTATTTCCTTGCTTAACAAGACAAAAACTTTAAGGATAGGTTCAGTATTAGCCCAGAAGCTGTTGATTTGCATTCTGTTTTTACAGCTCTAAAAATGAAAACCATAGGGGCGCCTGGGTGGCTCAGTTGGTTAAGCGACTGCCTTCGGCTCAGGTCATGATCCCGGAGACCCGGGATCGAGCCCCACTTCAGGCTTCCTGCTCGGCGGGAAGCCTGCTTCTCCCTCTCTCAGTCCCTCTGCTTGTGTTCCCTCTCTGGCTGTGTTTCTCTCTGTCAAATAAATAAAAAAAAATCTTCAAAAAATAAAAATGAAAACCATAGATCCTGACCTTAAGCAGACCACTTCTGGTGAAGCAAAAGCCCCAACAGGCTGCCCTTTCTTCGTAGATGGTGCTGGGCGGCTCCAGGCCTGGCTTGCCCTACCTGCTTCTCATCTCTGACCAGAGGCTTCCTTTTTATATCCCTGGTTCTACCAGGGTAGGCCAGGAGACGGAAAAGAGGGCAGGCAGCTGCTGAAGCCTTCAGTTGGCGGCACCATCAGTGCTGAGGACTCAGGCTGTTCTGGTTCACAGAGGTGCAGCTGTGGCCAATAGAGTCCTTTCATTAAGAGACACAAGGCAGCACCCTCCAATTCCTGAAACATCCTGCCAGGGGACAGCACCCAGCTTGCTGTAATAGGACAACCAGAAATCACAGCCATGACCCTCATGATCCAAAGCCTTCTTCACACAACTGAGACTCCTTACTCCACAAAGCACTCCATTGTCAAGACCAAGAGCCCGGCCCTTTACAGAAAAATCAGAGGGTTTTTCTCTTCCACCCTGCCCCCAGGATCTAAGGATGGCTGCTCTTTCTTTTCTCAAATCCTTTTCCAAATCAAGATAGAGTCCATGCGTGGCTCTGCAGCTGATGGGGAAATGGCAATGACCATCTGAGCCCATCCCTGTAACATTTTTTCACTTGGAGCTTTTGGGAACAATTTGGGAAGCAGAAACTTCAATCGCCACCTCCCTTGACATTAGCCTCAGGCATACCTTTGGCTTTGAGCATACACCTAGAATCCACACAGAGTATCTAAGTTTCCTGTGTATGTATGTAAAAGAAACAAGTCCTTCAGATCAGGACCAGGGGGGCTGAGAGAGAAGACTGTCTAGCAAAGGACCCAAATAAAAGTCCTTTGCTCACACAATGTCCCAGCAGCAAGCTGCAGGCCACTGGAGCTGAGCCTAGCCCTGCAAAGGGCTCTCCTGCTCTGTTTTTCCTCCGGCCAATCCAGGTGGAAACCTCTTTGTCTCTCTCACCAACCAAACCATGCAGGAAGGGAAAGATAGCCCAAGTGTTGAACTCAGATGACTGTCAAGCCTCCAGAGGCCACCTCTTGCACAAAGTAAGGGCCTCCACCGGGAGAGGCCCCCAAAATGCACTGGGCTCATCCCGGGTTGGGTCTCTGGCCAGAGAGGATGGAAGAAAAAGGCTCCTGGAGACTGCTCAAGTCTCCCTGGGCACCTAAATCATGAAAATAAAGTAACGGGCTGCTTTGTGGCTCATTTTTAACTATAAACTGCCAAAAGATCAAAGACCAAAAGGAAAATGAGATGTCAGTTCCCCTCTATTATCTCTATCCCAGACCCAGCAACCCAGACATGGTGGCCTCTTAAAACTGCCTAGGAAGCCTTACACACCAGGGCAAGTGTGCACACTCCACGCCCAAGCTTCTCAGAGCCAGCCTCAGCTCTGTTCTGTAAAAATCACCCTCTGTATACAGACACTGACCAGGGCCACTAGCTGCTGAAAGGACTTTTTGTCCCTTTCTGAGGGGAAAAGGAACCGGCGTTTATCAGTGAAGAGGTTTCTAGCCTGCAGAGATTTCCCACACCACAGGAAAAGGCAGGCAGCATTTCCCCCACACTGCGCGACCCACGTGGAAGACACAAGTCACACACAAGTTTGTGACTGTTGACCGGATGGGGCGACCGACGCTCCCCCGTAGGCCTGAGCCAGCAGGGACCACCACACAGCCTTTAGGGCTTCCCGTGAAGGTGTGTTTTCTTCACCCACCTGTCCCACCTGCTTGTGAGGTCTCTTCCCTGACCCCCACATCTGCTCCTCTCCGCCCATCTTGGGACTTCACTTTTCATTCCTCCGCCACCTCCCCCTGCCCTTTTTCTCCTTCCCCATCCTACCGTGAGGTCAGAATCCGGTGCTTACGACACCTCCGTCTGTTGCCATGGAAACAGGGGCGGATTAAGGCAGGAGCGCGGAGCGCAGGGATCAGGGCTCTCAGCTACCTGAGCTCCTGCTTCAGCCGGCTCCCGCTTCAGCCGGCTCCCGCAGGGCCGGGGCAACCAGATGCAGCCGCGGCAGCTCGCCGGCCACCCGGCCGGGCCCAGAGACCATAGGGTCCCGACGGAACGTCGCAGCTCGCCCAGAACTGGGAGGGGAGGGAGGCAGACGCAGAGGCCGGGGCAGCAGGAGACCGGGGCTTACGGGCTCCCGGCGTGGTCACCTGCCCTTCCTGGGCCCCGGGGACAGCTCCCCGTGCGGCAGCCTCGTGGGGGCGCGGCGGGACTTCCCCAGCACCCGCACCAACTTTGCAATGCTCTGCAATGAGCGGGGCTGCGGGGGTGAGGGGGGCTTGTGGTTAGGTGGTCGCGAGGCGAGCTCTCCTCAAGTTAAGTCTGCATCTGCCGCGCACACAGCCGGTGTGGCCCCCGCTTTCCCATCTCTCTGCTGCAGGCATAAGGAAAGTTTGAAGAATGGGACATCAGGCGCTAGCCACCTCCCCCGGACTGCTGGGTGCCCAGAGCCGGTCCCTGAGGACCAAACCAGAACTGCAGGGAAGGTGCCCGCGTCCCGGCGCCGCCTGAGAAGTGAGGGCGCGCTGTGAGCACCGGGGCGGCGCGGTGACCCACCGCTGGCCGCGCTGGGGCGCGGGCCGCACCCGGCCTCGCCAGAGCAGCAGAACTGGCAGCATGTGCCTACGCAGGGGATGGAGCCTGCAATTGCAAAACTTTATAACGGTAAAGGTCCCAGAAGGCCGACTCCCCTTCCATCATGGGTAGCTCACAGTGGTCTCGAAATGACCTCTCCGAGCCAGATCCCTAGGCCTGGCCGCTTGATCCATGGTGTAAATCCCGCGTCTCGCAACCGGCCACCGACAGGGGCTGAGCTCCAGCAGCAAACCGTCCGCAGGTGCGTCCCCGCAAAGCCCGCCAGCCCGCCAGCTCGCCAGCCGCTGCTTCCCGGGCCAGGAGCTCGGGAGCCGGAGAGCTCTCGGGCGGCTCCCGCGCTCGAGGCTCGGCCGCGTGCGCACTCAACTCCAACTTGCCCCTTCGGCTCCAACTCACCTTTGCGAAGCATGTTGGCCGCGGTGCTGCCACTCCGAGGTCGGCCTAGGCGCGCTCCCTCCCCGAGTTCGGATTCAAATCCTTGGGCGCCGGCTGCAGCTAATCCGAGCGCGTCGAGGCGGGGGCAAGCCGGGGATCCGCTTGTGCCCCGCAGCCCGGCCCCTCAGGGGCATGGTGAGCCGGAGCCCAGCGCCGAGGGCACCGGCGCCCACCAGCAACCGGGGCGCTGCCTGGTAGCCCGGCGCGCTCGCTCAGCCCCGGGACAAGAGGCTTGCTTTGCGGAGCCGGCGGCCTGTTTCTGCAGCCCCGAGATCTTTGCAGGCGGTTTTGAGGGGGGACGCCGCCCCCCGGCCGCCGGGACGCGGCCCTCTCCTCTCCGCCCCCTCGGGCCGCCGCCACCGCGGCTGCTGCAAAAGGGCGCTCGCACGCACCGCCGACCTCCGGGGAAAGCGCCCGGCGCGCGTTTGCAGGACCCAGCGATCGGCGGAGCTGGGCGCCTCCCTTCCTCCCCCCACCCCCCGGCTTCCCCCACCTTTCCTCCTCCTCCCTCCCTCCCTCCCTCGCTCGCTCGCTCGCTCCCTCCCTCTTGCTCCGCTCCCCGCCCCCGCTCACGGAGCGCCTCCTATACAAAATTTATGAAAGTGCTCTCAGCTCGCGGTGCCGAGCGCCGTCCTATTCCCAGGGCAGCGGCGCTCAGCCGCGCGGCGCCGCCTCCCAAGGTGTTTTCGCTGCGCCCGCCCCCGGGGAGGATCCTTGGCCCGCGTCGTTCCAAGTACCTGCCCCAGTCCTTGGGCGGCCGTCGGGCCACTCGAAGGCCCTCTCGGGCCCCGTGGGCTTCCCGGAGCTCGCACCCGCAGCCCAACCCCCGTCCGCCCGCCCTTCGCGGCTGGAGGTCATTAAGACAGGCGGCTGGAACCGTGCGCTTTGCCCACCGGCTGGAACGGGAGGACTGCCGTCCAGAGACCCCGATCACAAGTCTGCACCCCTGCCCATATCCTCTCTAGTCCGCTCCACTTCCTTCTCGGAGGCTCGACGGCTCCTCCCCGCCCAGGACAGCTCCGGTCTACCCTGCCCCCTAGCATCCCGCGTCCCAGGATACTATTCTTTGGGGCGGTAGGTGTGGCGCGCCCCCAGGCTGGTCTAGTCCGTGCAGCAAGCATTCACGGAGGCCCAGTTGCAAATTCTAGAGAGAGGGAAGGACCAATGTGGGGCTCCGGTGGGCTATCCCCGCCTAGGGGGGCGTCCTTGACCTCCTTCAGCCTACATAGACCCCGCCCGGGGCTTCCTGGAAAATGGAGGAGGCAAAGCCTAGAAAGCAGGTCCCGCGGGGGGGGACAGTTGGGCAGAGCAGAGAAGGTCCAGGCCAGGCGAGATCCTGGGTGGAGGCGGCACCCCCTACTGGCCTGGGATAAGAGGGCTCCTGGGTGGGCTAAGTCACTCATTCAGCTCGCATTTATTGAGGGTCAGTCCTGTGGGGCATTACTACTCCTAGGGATTCAGCCAATGAAAAAGACAAGGTCCCTGCCTTTGTGAGTTTACAGTTAATAGGCACCAAATGAGAAAAGTCCAGATGAGACAATGCACGGAAGAAAAGCAAGCAAGATATAGGACAGAGCTGATAGCTGATATGAGGGGGTCAGGGAGCCCTGCTTTGAGCAGGTGACATCTAAGAGAGCTAATTGAAGTGAGACAATGAGTTGCAATCCCTTGGAGAAAAATTTGGTATGACTGGAAGGTTCAAAAGAAGGTCAGTTATTCATTCACTCACTCACACAATGGCACCAAGGGTCTCCGTTTCAGCTAACCACAGAGGTGTGTGACTACAAAAGCTTAGGGCATAGTTGGGGGAAGAAAGACCTACAAGCCATCTTAGGACATGACAGAAGACACAAACTGTTGGGGGGCTCTGCTAGCTCTGTGAGGGGGTGAAGGAAGATCAAGGAAGGCTTCATCAAAGAGATGCCATTGAGGTTGGTCTTGTGGGCTGAGTTCATCAGTCTGAGAAGGAAAAAGGGCATTCCAAGCAGAAGAGCAGGTGCAAATGCTTGAAGGTGAAAAAGTAACCTTGTTCTAAAGATTAAGAAGATTGGTCCAGGGGCGCCTGGGTGGCTCAGTTGGTTAAGCAACTGCCTTCAGCTCAGGTCATGACCCTGGAGACCCAGGATCGAGTCCCACATCGGGCTCCCTGATCGGCGGGAAGCCTGCTTCTCCCTCTCTCAGTCCCTCTGCTTGTGTTCCCTCTCTCGTTGTGTTTCTCTCTGTCAAATAAATAAATAAAAAATCTTTAAAAAAAAAAAAAAAAAAAAATAAAAAAAAAAAAAAAAAAAAAAAAAAAGAAGATTGGTCCATCTTGGGATGGAACTGAAGGTGAAGGATTCTCTCTCTCAGCCTTGACCAGCTGCAGGGCTGGACTCGGCCCCACACCCTGCCAGACATTAAACCTGGTCTTGAAGGCACTGGGCGCTGCAGAGGCTGTGAGTGAACTGAGGCCCAGGGCGGCTGAAAAACTTGCTCCACGTCAAAAGCTGATCAGTGCCAAAGTGTAGGCCTGAATTGGGGTATGCTAATCCTCCTTCCAACCCCCTGAGCTGCCTCCCCATGAGCCCCCTGCCCCACAAACCCCAGCATCTCAGACAAAGTTGGCTGGGGCTGGGCGTGAGTGTGAGAAGCAGAGTTATTTTGGGCCTCAGGAGGGCTGGGTGCTGCTTTGGAGTCCAGCCAGGGGGTGGGGGTGACTATAGGCGGGTATTGTGGTATAATGTGGGGGTGCACTGTATCCGCCTTCTTGTCAGGCAGTAATTACTCAGCCTGCTGAGTAACTCAGGCAGGGAGACCCCCCCAACAAACAGATGGAGATGTTCTTGGCCCAAGTAGAAGGATAGCCCCCAATGTCCTTCACTGCAGTTTCTTGGGGGACACGCTCACATCTGTCCTTGATGTCTAGTTCCCTTGGACATCACCTGGTTTCCTAATGGGTGCTAGGGCAGCTCATTCAGCACAAGAGGCTGTGGGACAATGTTGTAAGAGGATGAGGACCTTCAATCACCAACAGGCCCCACTTCTGCTTAGAGAAAGGCCCCAAGGGAATGAGTGCCTGTTAGGGGAAAGTCACTACTCTGCTGCAGTCAAACTTCCCCCCTGGGAACTCACAGCTGCAGCTAGAGTTAAAGCTGTCCACAGGATGGGTCTCTGTGTCCTGAGGGGGAGGGGCTGCACTCAGGGGATCCCTGAAATTGAGATCTTGCACCCTGGGAGTGCAAAGAACCCAGGGGAGATGGGAAGTCCACGCTGGGTTCTTATCAAGGCAAGAGGAGTGTTCCTGGGACCCATGTTGGCCACAGCCCTGTCCAAAGCTGTGACAGTCCTAAGAGTATCGATTGGTGGCCTGAAGGGCAGAGTGCTGACCCCTTTGGTCCTTCCCTTGGCTGCTCACACTCAGCCAGCCCTTACATCCCTGTTCTCTGGGCAGCCACCCAGGCAGGCCTGTCCCTGGCTGCTTGTTTTTCACTTCTCCCTGTACCTTAATTAGGAGTTTCCAAGCAAGAAGGGCCTCCAGGGGAGCCCCGGGCCACAGAGCTCTACCTTAAAGGGCCAGCTGTGCTCACATCACCACCTCAAAGAGAAGATGGTGCCAGAGGGCTGGATGGGCAAACAGCCCTGGGGGATTATTGTTGCATGGGGCAGACCTTGCTAAGGCCAGTCCTGCAGGTACTCTGCTCTTCCAAAGGTCAAGGCCATCTCACTGGCTGCTTTAGTCTTCTCTTCCGGATCCCAGGAGCCCAGCCGTGATCAAGAGAAAGGCTATCTAGGCCTGAGAGGCAGCTGAGGCAGGGAAACCGGTTGACTGGTTTAGGCAATTGGATTTCTTGGACTGCACCCCACTCCCACCTCACGCCCTGCCCTAGGAAAGCACCCTCAGGGTTGGGATCTTCCCTTGGTAGCAGTTTTTCACATGGGAACCTTCTGCATCCGCACTGTTGATTCTAAAGGTAAGGGCGCTCTGGCGCTCCGAAAACCCCAGGAGTCAGCTTGGAGCTGGGCTGATGGGAGCTGAGTTCTCTCTTGTCTGTGGGGTCCTCTGAGGTACGGAGTGTGGCCCTACCTGCATGGCCTCCACTGCTTACCGGGAGGGGAGACTGGGAGGGGAGCAAAAGGGCGGAGGAGGGGGTGCGTGTTCCATTCACAAGACTTGGCCCACAGAATTCAGGCAGGGAGTCGGCAAATAGGGGAGCACTGGTCTGGGAGAGCCGAGACTGGTCTGGCAAGCCCGGAGCGGAGAAGACCTGGTCGTCGGGAGACCGCAGAATACCGGACTGCTAGGGGCGGGAGAGCCCTGTCCTTCCGGGCTGAGGAGGGGCCCGCGATAGCTCCGCCCGTTTCGTCTCCTTCCTGGTCCCCGCCCAGCAAATCCCCGCCCCTCGCTAGCGACCGGCGGTCGATCGCAAGGTCTGGGCTCTCCGCGTTCTTCTAGTGCTGTCTTTTCGTTCTCCACGTGGACAGGTCAGTGATGGCGGCGCTGGCAGAGTCCGTGGCGGCGGAGCCGGGCAGCCGAAACGGCACTGGTATAGGTGGGTGCTACTACGCTGCAGCCTCCGGACCTCGCATCGCGAGTTAGAGTCCCCGAGTCAGGGACAGAGCCATACCCCCTCTAACGGCCTTTCTTCCCCAGACCCGGAAGGCCCCGCGGTCACTTGCTCCGGCGGCTTTCTCCGGAGCCCAGAGGGACCGGTTTTCCTTTTGCAGCCTTAGGGCGCGAACCGGAGCAGCCCTTTCTAGGAGCTTGTAGTCCTCAAGCCGGAAACTGCCCAACCTCGCCTTGGCTGGCACGGGAGGACTCACGGATATGCGGACCCGATAGGGAAGGAAAGGGCCAGGCGCATTGCAGCGGCCATTCCACAAGTGGGCCCTCGGAGAATGCCTTCAGAAAGAGGCACAGGGTTTCGTTCCACGCACGTGAGTGCTCACTGACTGCCAGGGCTCTGCTAGATGAAGGGACTATCTACAAGACAGCCTTCAGGGATTTCTCGTCTACCCGGGAATACTGGTGTAAACAAAAGATCACAGACACGTGACAAAGGAGGCGGTGCCTACTAGTCCTGGGGACAAATTGAGCTGCTAAAACCCGCAGCTCCCACACCCCAACGACCACAAGGGACTTTCCCTGTCGGAGGAGCTTCTGTGAGGGGCCCGGGATTCTGGCCTGGTTGTTCCGAGGCCTTTGAACAAACAACTGAACAAAAACTATGGCAGTGGTGACGTTCAAATACGGTCTCAGGATCCCAGCCGGCCGTTCTAAATTCTCCACTGCACCATCATCACTACCATCAAACACCCACAGGCAGAGGATGAAGGGTCCTGTCTGGGAGGATCCCTCCCACAGTACTAAAGGGCCCTCGTAGAAGTTCTGGCACAAAGTATAGGTTCAATAAATATTTGTTCAGTACATTAATTTCTTGTTTCCTTATCATATTCCCAAACTCTCCGGTTCCTAAAGAGATAATAGGGTTGAGCTAACCTGAGTTGTGGGGAATAGGATGCAAGTTAAGGGTTGCAGCTTTGCTAATGGGCTACAGTGTTTTCTCCTTTAATCAGGTTGTAATTTGTATACCTGCATTTGCCCCCACTAGACTAAAGGGCCAGGTCACTTCTCTATCCTTACCTGTTTGCCCACAGTCCTAACTAGAGTGCGTTCTTTCAGTTTTCCTGGGGTGGAACAGTGGGACTTAGGAACCTGTTAAGTTAGTAAATGTTTGGTTTTTATTTCCCTTTTAAATGAGGATAGGGAAGAGTGTAGGGATTCACCAGTGTAGATAGTCAGTGGGACTTGAGTAAAGAGGGCAGTCTTTTAAATTCCTACTTACAACAGTTTGCTTATAGATTGCATATCTAGGGCCTCAGAACTTCAAGGTGTTCTCAGGGACTGGGGCGGGGGGGGTGCAGAGGGCAGGGCATTTTCCCAGACTGCTAAGCGCTTGGGTTTTCCTCAGAGTTGTTCTTTATGAAGGAGCAGTTGCTTGGGACTTTTTTCTGTTTGCCCCTCAGTTTAGTCTCCTGATGTTACCTCTGTTCTCCCAAAGGTAAAGGATGAACTGTACCCCACTCCTGGGCTCAAGTCTTTGATTCCCAGTAATCTTGCAACATAGAAACTAATTATGCAGATCTCTTCCTGGTTTAATGGGTTATCTTTCCAGCTTCAGAATGAACTCTGCGGGGAAGAGGGCTGGGCCAGCCCCCTTGGCATCTGGGATCTGGGCCTGAAACTTGGGTGGTGTTAACGGCTTAACTGGGTCTGGTTCTGTTTTAGGCCAGGTGCCCACTCAGGCCTTTCCTTTTCCTAGGTCGAGCCCTTAGGGGCCGCTTGGCCAATCAGATACCCCCTGAGATCCTGAACAACTCCCAGCTGCAGGCAGCCATTCAAATCCTGCCTTCCAACTATAATTTTGAGATTCCCAAGACCATCTGGAGGATTCAACAGGCCCGGGCCAAGAAGGGTGAGCCCCCAAGCTTTGAAATGGGGTAGGGGTGGAGAGAGGTTGCCTGGCTCAGTCAGGGACTGTATACTCCTCCTAGCATTTTCCCAGACCTCTGCTCTCATGTCTCTGCTCTGTCTTTCAGTGGCCT
The DNA here is from genome assembly GCA_004023965.1 of Spilogale gracilis. Classification (NCBI taxonomy): domain Eukaryota; kingdom Metazoa; phylum Chordata; class Mammalia; order Carnivora; family Mephitidae; genus Spilogale; species Spilogale gracilis. The sequence goes on along the minus strand of PITA01002767.1, from coordinate 74,425 downwards.
TGCAAATGCCTGAGGGCCTTCTCCTCTTTGCCTGCACCATTGTGGATATCTTGGAAAGGTGAGGCTTGGGGCACTGGAGAAGAAGCTAAGCCAAGACCTTCCCCATGCCCCTTATGTCTCTGCCCTGTTGACATTTTTTCCTTCTGGACCTTGGCCTTACCCTGTCCTTTCCCCCAACCATACATGCACAAAGGGAAAAAACTAGAACTAAACTCCCAGCTGCTGAGATCCCAGCCTGTCTGGCTTGACTTGTCTGTATAAATCTCTCTTTCCCTGAAATATTAAGGTTGGGGGGGGTGCAGCAGGGGATGGGGGATGAGTCGTTTCCAGTATCTTCCAAGCTGGGCCTAGAGCAGGTGGTGGGGCCTGAGGAGGAACTTCAGAATCCTCAGAGCTGATCTGGAATGAGCTGAGTTGTCAGCATCAGGTCTAGCCAAGGAGAACCTTTTTCTCTGACACATTTGGAGTAGGGCAAGGAGGGGCTTAGTGGGGAAGTGGCTAGGAGATATATTCAGTTCCTCTCCCCTCTCTAAGTTTCTTCATTACAATGAGCCATTCTGGGGGTGGGGGGGGGGAGTTCTCAGCCATCTGGAATGGGCACAGGAACAGGGAGGGGGAATGGGAAAAGGGGAGGTCATCTTGTGATGGGAACCTCCCACTTCCCTGCTGCTTCCCTCCCCCACTTCGCTTCTCATCCACTGCCACTGACTGACTTCCCACCTCCCACCCTCTTGCCCCTTGGGGATGCTCTCTGGGGCTCAGGCCAATTTGCATACATTTTAATCTATAAAAAATTAAGTGCTCTGGCTGACTCAGACGCCTGGGCTGCATTTTAAGGAGTTGAAATATCTGCTTCTGTGCACAGACTGATTTGGGATAGGGGGAGGGGGGGTTGCTGATTGACAGCAGCTCAGCTTTTCCCACCACACTCCTAGGAGAGAAATGGGGAGACCTTAGTTGCCAAGCGAGGCCCCCTGCCCCAGGGGCGGGTCTCTCAAGGAAGAGCTGGTCCTCCAGCTCCATGCCCCTGGCAAATTTGGGGAGTGCAGGGTCTTCCCCACCCACCCCTGTCCCCCAGTGATTCAGGCCTGGCAACAGATCTTTTGGCAATGTGTTGACCAGAGCCCACTCTTTCTGACGCATGAGGTATGTGGGTGGTGCCATGTGCTGTGGGGGAGCTGTTCGTGGGTCCCCCCACCCTGGGCACAGAGGGCTCTAACTAGGGGTGGGGAGGGAGCAGGGGGTCTGGGTGACAGGGAGGCTGTGTGTATCCATTGTGCATTCCCACACACACCGTCAAGGCACAGGAGTCGGTGCCTCCGCAAGCGTGTGCCTGCTCCTTGCTCTGGCTGGGATGGACGGGGTGTCAGAGGCCTATACCTGACCCTGCATCTGCCAGGCTGAGGGGTGGGGGTCCTTTCTGCGGTCTGAGCTCGGACAGAGGAACAGGGTGCTACAGAGACCTCACAGAGCTCCAGCTCCAGGAGCTGCTCCTGGAACTGCGGGATGTGGCAGCTGGGCCCCTCCTACTCTTTGTTGGCAGAAATGGCAGCAGCTAGTGATTGTGGGGGGCAGGGAGAGAGGTGCTGGGCCCTGGGATACCCCCACAAGGGTAAGGGTATGTCTCTCCCACCTCATCCTTGTGTCACTGTCTCGTTGTCGTCCCCCCCTCCCACCACCTCCACAGGTTCACAGAGGCCGAAGTGATGGTGATGGGCGATGTGACGTATGGGGCTTGCTGTGTGGATGACTTTACCGCGAGGGCCCTGGGTGCTGACTTCCTGGTGCACTATGGCCACAGCTGCCTGGGTACTGGCTAGGATGTTGGCGGGGAGGCAGGGAGGTGGGACTGCATGCTAACTGCCCTCCCCCCCTGCATCAGAGTGCCTTCTTGTGCTGCTTCTGGACGGAAGATCCCTCCCAGTTTCTGAGATGGCCTTGGCCTTCCCACTCTGCAGGTGGATCTTTCCTTTTGGTTTCCTCGGAAACAATGTTGCTGTCCCAGATGTGGGTGTTTGAAAGGCTGTTGGTGGTAGAGCAGTCTGCCCCCCTGCCCCCGGCCGAGGGGCAGAAAAGGAGCTTCCAAGGGACCTGTGACTGCCCCCCGCCCCTCGCACCTCCTGCTCATTCCTTGTATCCCTAGGCTGAAGCCACTGGTCCTGGCTGCTCAGAGACCTTGGCCCAAGCAGGCCCCCTGTGCCTCTGGCCTTCCAAAACAGTCTTCTGAACTCTTGCCTCTTCCCAGTTCCCATAGACACCTCAGCCCAAGACTTCCGAATACTGTACATCTTTGTGGACATCCGGATAGACACCAGCCACTTCCTGGAGTCTGTCCGCCTCGCCTTTCCCCCGGCCACTTCCCTTGCCCTGGTCAGCACCATTCAGTTTGTGTCGACCTTGCAGGTAAGTGGACAGATAGCATCCGGCCTCCCTGCTCTTCCTAGGGCCCATGTTGGGTGCTCCAGCCAGTCCTCTGGCCCTGGCTCTCCCTTCTCACCCACTTGCTTCCCTTCCCTCCTCATCCCTGCAGGCAACTGCCCAGGAGCTGAAAGCTGAGTATCGTGTGAGTGTTCCACAGTGCAAGCCCCTGTCCCCTGGGGAGATCCTAGGCTGCACAGCTCCCCAGCTGCCCAGAGGGGTGGAGGCTATTGTGTAAGTGAAAGATGGGGGGGCCAATTGTAGAGACATAAGAAGTGTATCCTAGAAGGGAGCTGGAGGTTCTTTGTGCAGGAAAGGAAGCTGAGTCTCCAGCTCTTTTATTAACTGTCTGCCCAAGGTCACCCTGCAAAATGGGGACCAGATAAGGTTGCAGGTTGCATGTCTCCTTCTCGGGTGCTCTGTCCACCATGTAGGAGGCTATGCCCAGGCTGGAACAGGAATCGGAGGGCCTCATGTGGGGGGGTGGGGTCTGAGGGTGGGCTAGAAATGGTGGGAATATAATTGGAGAAGATGGATGGGCACGCCTAGGCTGTAGCCCCATTAATTTAGCATCCGGACAGCTAACAAGCAGGAGCAGCATGTCTCCTGCCGCCTAATTATTTTAGGTAATGGAAATGCTTAATGTTGTGTGAATGCAGCCAGCCTCTGAGCCGACAGCTCCCCGGCTGGGACTAGGGAGGGGAGTCCCATTCCTAGCTAATGGCAGGGAAAGAGGGAGGGGCACTCCCCTGACTCAGCCCCGCCTCTGGGGCTGTAGGTGCTGGTTCCACAGGGCTCGCTGCTCCCACACAAGACAGCCCTGCCCCTAGACAGGCCCATATCAGGGCCTTCCCTGGTCCAGATCTGGCAGCCCTGCTCCCCAAGGGGCATTCCCCCAGTGCCTGCGCCTGAATAATTCTGAACCCATAGGTGCCTACCCTTGGGGGCTTCAAGGTGTGTTGGAGGGAGAGACACCCTGAGTTTGGGCCATTTATCACAAAAATCAGCATGGCCTCCAAGAAGGAAGGAGCTGCCTTGGCAGGTTATCCTCTAAGCTCTGCCTTCCCCATGGCCTGGGAAGCAACCTTAGGGACAGGCTTGAGAGAGCCTGGTGGTTAAGCCTGGAGTCAAGTCCCAGATATACTGTTTAAAAGCTGTGTGACTTTGGGAAAGTTTCTTAACATCCCTCCCTGAACAGCAGTTGGAGCTATTGTAAAATGGGGACACTATAGGTACCTTGGAGGACTGTTTGATAGGACTGAGTGTAGTCCTACATGGCAAGTGCTTAGTCCGGGCCTTGGCGTGCAGAAGACAAATCCAGTAAACGGTACTTGTTACAACTCAGTAACAGGACCTGAGAGCCTGTTTGGGCAACGAGAGCCATTGTATACCCCAAAATTTCATTTACCACATCGATGACACGTTGAACCCTAGTTGCCGTGTCTGTTTTGAGCTAGGTAAGGGAGAAACTGTCCCACCACCTCCAAGTTAGGATCTCTAGAGCCCTGAGTGGCCTCCCTGTGGCCTTGACTGCCCTTTTACCCTTGCCCCAGAAGGCTGACGTGAGGAGCAATTCTTAGTTTCTGCATTACATAACTAGAAGGGCCTTGCACTCATCCAGTTCAAACTCCTTATTTTGCACTTGAGAAAACCAACGCCTCGCAAGACGGAATGATGACTTAGGCCAGTACACACACCCAGCACATTCAACTAAGAACTCAGTCTGGACCTCTAGGCCAGTGCTGGCCTTTTCTGCTGCCTCCCCCTCCCCCATACTTACCATCCCCTCCCTCCTTACCACAGATATCTTGGAGATGGCCGTTTCCATCTGGAGTCTGTCATGATTGCCAACCCCAGTGTCCCCGCTTACCGGTATGGGCTGAGCTGGGCTGACCAGCTAGGGAGGGGATGGGATTTCCCTGACAGTGAAGCCCTCAGTTGGCCGAACCTTCCTCATTCCCCGGCTTCCTGATAACCAGCAGCTCTAAGCATCTGAGGTACTTGGGTCCTGAATGGGGGTGTGAGACCCAGGGCTGCTGCTGCACGGTACCCACTCATTCCCCCCCCACCAGGGATTCACACTGAGATCCTAAACCCCCTCTTACTTTTGCCTGCTCCAGCTGTGGGACTGAGCTTTCCAACAACGATCTCTGCTCTCTTCCTCACTACCTGCATAGAACCTAAAGATTCAGGAGACCAAGGGGCTGGGTGATTCACAGGTACCGTGAATGGCTGTCGCCGTAACCCTGATAGCTTCTTTTCCAGATATGACCCATACAGCAAAGTCCTGTCCAGAGAGTACTATGACCACCAGCGCATGCAGGCCAACCGCCAAGAAGCCATAACCACGGCCCGTTCAGCTAAATCCTGGGGCCTTATCCTGGGCACTTTGGGCCGCCAGGGCAGCCCCAAAATTCTGGAGGTCAGAGGGCTTGGGATGGCCTCTGGAGGAGGGGGCTGACTAGAAACCCAGCTGGGAAAATCAGTAGACTAACGGGTTTAGACTTGGCTGCTTGATTGTGCTGACCAGAGGTTGGCCTCCCTCTTCCAACAGCACCTGGAATCTCGGCTCCAAGCCTTAGGACTTCCCTTCCTGAGGCTGCTGCTCTCTGAGGTCTTCCCCAGCAAGCTTAGCCTGCTTCCTGAAGTGGATGTGTAAGTCTCATCACCTTACCTCTCTAGCCGTAACTCTGGCTAAGGAAGCTTACTTAGATATGAGTCCTGCCCAACACATAGTCAAGGCTAGAGTCAGTGGTAATTGCTCCCATGAGATGTTAATGTTCACAGGGCATAGTGTTATTCTAAACGCTAGTAGGTGACTATCTTTGCTTTAGAATTAATAGTAAGCATTCCTTGGATGTGTTGGGACAAAGTCATGTTTTTCACTATGCTGCCCAGGAGAGGACTACCTCCCCCCAACCCTTGAGTCTGACTTGACTTCCTTCCCAGGTGGGTGCAGGTAGCATGTCCACGCCTTTCCATTGACTGGGGCACTGCCTTCCCAAAGCCGCTGCTGACACCCTATGAGGTAACCCTAAGTTTTGAAAATACCTGAGAGAGTGTGCTTTGCACCTGGTTCTGTCAAGGATCTGCAGTGGGGTGGACAGCACTTAGTTACAGCTAACTCGTTTTTTTAGCTGTGTGGCCTGGGGCAAAGCCCCTTTACCTGTCTGAGCCTCACATTTCCTTTCTGTGGTATGGGGATAATAGGACCTCCATAGGCCACCCTGAAGATTGAATTAGTTAATCCTGCGCAGAAAAAGTTGGCAAGTGTTGTCCGCTTGTCCTCCCCTAGGCAGTGGTGGCCTTGAAGGACATTTCCTGGCAGCATCCCTACCCTATGGATTTCTACGCCGGCAGCTCCTTGGGGCCTTGGACAGTGAACCACGGACAGAACCGGCCCTTCCAGGCTCTGAACCGGCCCCTCCAGGCTCTGAGCCTGGGGGCGCTGGAGAAGGTAGGCAGGGACCGCAAGCGGGGAGGAGAGCTAGGGACTCGAGCCAAGGTCGCCGCCGTGAGGCCGCTACGGGAAATGCACGGGTTCAGGGTGGAGGACGTCGTAGAATGGAGACCCTGAGCAAAGTCAGCCATCTCCGATGCAGGAGGAGCCCACGCACCCCTCTCCAGTCGCGGCTTGCGACGGTTGCCGCTGCGGAGACGGAGACGAAAAGGCAGCGCCGCTCGCCCGGGAAGACCCCCGTGGGTCCCAGGTATCCGCCCCTGCCTCGGCCGCGCATTGCCCCCTCCCATCCTGGTGGGAGCGCCCGCTTGCTCAGAGGCCCACCTTCGGGGTGGTGCCGGCATTTGGTCCCGCCCCTCGTGTATTCCATTTCCGCTTGGGGAAAGGCTGCTTCCGGTCCCTGGCGCTGTGCCCGGTAAGATGGAGGCGCGGCAGCCTCTGCGGGTGTTGGCCCTGGCCGGCTTCCGGCAGAGTGAGCGGGGCTTCCGCGAGAAGACCGGAGCGCTGAGGAAGGCGCTGCGGGGCTGCGCCGAGCTCGTGTGCCTCAGTGGCCCGCACTTGGTCGCGGATGCCGCGGGCCCCGAGGGCGCTGGGCCGGACTCCGGTGAGACGCACTGTACCCGGGAAATACACTGAGTCTTTTATCTGGCCTTGTTCCTGTAACAACTTTCAGCATGGCTTTGTCTTCCCGCTGCTCATAATCGTCATTTCTTCCATGCCAACCTCCCAGGCTTCCCCGTTTTGGCGCGCCGCTCTGCTCTCCTCATTTCCCCCAGTTTCTCTTTGGCCGCCTCTTTGCTTGTTGTCAGACCCAAACCCTCGGTTCCCCCCCCCACCTTTTCGTTTCTCATCCCCTAAATACCTGCTTTCTCTAACCCCATCCTTTTCCCCCATATCCCTGTAGAGCCCTGCCTTCCGGAGGAGCAGCCCCGAGGCTGGTGGTTTTCAGAACAGGAGGCAGACGTTTTCAACGCCCTGAGCCCGCCCACAGCGTGCAGAGGTCTGGAGGAAGCCTTGGGAACCGTGGCACAGGCACTGAAGAAACTGGGGCCTTTTGATGGGCTCCTTGGTTTCAGCCAGGGCGCTGCGCTAGCAGCCCTTGTGTGTGCCCTTGGCCAGGCTGGCGATCCCCGCTTCCCCTTGCCAAGGTTTATCATCCTGGTATCTGGTTTCTGTCCCCGGGGCCTTGGACTCAAGGAACCCATCCTGCAGGGCCCGTTGTTACTGCCTTCACTACACGTTTTTGGGGATACTGACTGCGTCATCCCCTCTCAGGAAAGTATGCAATTGGCTAGCCAATTCCCTGGAGCTGTCACCCTCACCCACTCTGGTGGCCACTTCATTCCAGCAGCTGCTGCCCAGCGCCAAGCCTACCTCAAGTTCTTGGACCAGTTTGCAGCCTGAAGGATCAGCATAAGGGTCTGCCCTTAAATCCCCCACCCCCACATGACCTCCGTGGCAGCCTCTGTAATTGGTCCTCCCCTTTCCCGCCTCCCTTGGGAGTTCAACTGCTGTTAGTGTCCTTCATCATCACCAATTAAGAGACAAGTATCAATTCTTGAGATTCAAATTATTACAAGCCCAGCTCTACACTCAAGAAAAAAGGGATCAGAGGGCTTAGCGGCCCTTGGTATCTGATACTTAAACCTGACAAAGGCCACTGGACCCCTGGATAAGTGGAGGGTGATACAGGAAAAGCAGGGGCTGGCACTGCTGTGACTGTGCCATAATAAAGCGCTGATGGCGATTTTGAGCTTTTTCCTCATGCACACCGAAAACCGTAGATTCCTGTCATCCACACAGCTTCCTGGGCAGCTCCGAAGAGGGAAGTGAAAGTTTCCAGTTATGAACCCCCAGGACAAGCTCATGTGTACACCCATTTGGTAGAAGTCTCAAGTCCTGCTGAAGGAAAGGAGGCCTTGGTGGCAGAGTTGGAAGAATTTTACCTCTGAGAAGTTTTGGGGGAGAGATCACTTGGCAAGGGGTTGCCTGAGCTCCACTGAGTTGGGCTTCCTCTCTCCTGATCCCTTAGAGTTGAGTGCTGGCCTTCTATCGAACTCTGGCTTCTTGGGTTCTTGGGTTCTCTGCTTTCTCCTCCAGAACTGCTTTAGCCCCTCTGAACTATAAGCTGGAAGAGTGGGATGGTGCTAGGCCTTGGGAAGAAGCCCAAGAGTACACAGAAGAAACCCTTTAACAAACCTGCCCTCACCTACAGTGTTTCTGGGGTTGATGCTGCTTTGTAGTGATCCAGCCAAGGCCTAAGTAGCCCTCCACCCCCAACTTTTAGAGGTCATTTGTTCCCAGGCACCCCTAAAGGCACTTTAGCTCTTTGCCCTACTACTGGTGTCCCCACCTGTGGCCCACAGTGCTGTCTGATTTCAGCCCCGCCTCTGCAGGATCACCACATTTTTTCTTTTTCTGGAAGATCACAGGAGGCCCTGATCTGGCCCTCAAGCATGGTTGCCGTCAGGGAGTTTAGGAATTGATTAGGAATTGGGTTAGGGGATATGGCACAAATACTCCAGCCCATCCTGAGGCAGATTAATATCCCTTAAATTATCCTATATCCTGAATTCTTCACTAAAGACAGTAGTTGTCTAAGAAAAAAAGCTGGAGTTACGCCCCGCCCACCCCAACAGACCCAGTTTACTGGAACTGAGGACCTTTACAGCAGAAAGTAGAGATGGGAGGATAGTTCCCCCTTGCTATGGTCCACCTCTGCTTGCTTTTGGTGTTTTGAAGGGATCCCTTGGACAACAGGAGGGAACTCAGAAATGGGCTGAATTACTCCTACAGACTTGTTGAATTTGGCCCATAGGATTTTAGAAAATACGAGATTTACGATATTTAATATCGTAGGAATGTCACACACTCAAAGTCAGATTCCTGGCTACTCTGGAAATGAGTTCAGAATGGAATATGTTGGGTCTGTAGTTCGGAGCTTATGCACGCCCTCATGGCCATCATAGGCTGCCCCCTTTAGCAAGGTCCCAAGAGGGGTGAAAATGATGACAGTTGCTGTCACAACCCTTGCTACTTGGAATTACTGTGAGGATTAAAAGAGAACAAGTTACAGTGGGGAATGAATTTTAAGCCAGGACTCAAACTGAGAAGGATAAGTAAGGGTAGAGCAGAACAGCATTAGGGAAGCAGAAGTACTCAGTGCTCAGGGTGAGAATTCTGCTCCCTCCCTTACCTCCTGCTTTAAGAAGCAGAGAATGTCCAAGTTAGGAAGAAAGAGATCATATGGCCCACTTTTCCAACAAGTGGAATGTTCTTTCCCATCCCATCCTCTAGGAACAACAGAATCTTAGGGTCATTACCGCCCCCCCCCCCAGCCCACACAAGTTCTGTGGACGCTTGCATCAGAATCATGTTAAAACTTAAGAATCCTGCCAATTCCTGACCTATCGAGCTAGTCACTAGACCCAGGAATCTGCATTTTGGCAAACTCCCTGGACACTCCCAATATGTGCTATTTGAAAACAAACATGGGATTCTCATGCACTTCAGTAGCGAGGAGGAGAAAGCGCTCCAAGTAAGAACCATTCATCTAATATTTTCAATTTATATCTAAGGGAAGTGAGGTCCAGAGGCTAGAAAGAGAAATACCATTTATGGAGTGCTAACTACACCAGGTATTGTGATAAGCAGAACCTTTAGAGTTGCCCAATTTAATCTCACAATTTCCTAAGGTAGATACTATTAATGTTACAACTGAGGAAACAGGCACTGAGAAGTAACTTACCCAAAATTGGGATTCAGATCCAGAACTCACATTCTTAACCTTTACTAGTCATCGTTTTCTCTCCTTCAACCTCAGAAGTGTGCAGAGGTTTCCCGCCATTCACTACTGTTGGGTTAGATGTCCTGTCTGGGTCTCACCTTCCTAATCCATAAAATAGGTTGGGGGTGGGGTGCGCTCAATGAGTTCTAAGATACTAAAAAATTCTCTGGTCAATTCTCTGTTTTTTTCCCCCTCTGACCATCTTCTCCAGATGGGTTCAAACTGCAAACAATTTGGTCCCTTCAGAATATCCCTCCCATTTCTCTTTTCTACCTCTCACTCCGCCTTAGATACCTAAAGCTCTTGAGGGAGAGAGAGTAGTACCTGAGTAAAGAAGCCCCTCAACAGCCCTAGCCTGAGAGCTTCTGCAAAGAAAGTTGTGCCCCCTTCCCCCATTCATTCTGCCTAAATGCCCAGAGCTGGGGTCTCCCCAGTGCCACCAGCCCCTCACAAAAACATAACAGCCTAGTAGAATACTTAAGCTTGAAATAGCATCCTGCAGTTTTCAAAGGTTTTTACTCACGTGATCCTATTTGATCCTTACAAGTCTGCCAAAGAGGAATGGTTATTACCCCATGTTACACAAGGCTTGGAAAACTAGCCCCTTAAATAACCAGTTGGTGATGAGGCCAGGTTGGACCTCCTGCTTCCCATTGTACTATTCCCATCTACACACACTACAGTGTGCCCACAGATGCCCACTGGATTCCAGAACCACGTACATTTAATCTAAGACCTCTGGGTCCTTGAGTGGGAGGAAGGAAGCATGTGGGAATTGATTAGCTGTGAAACTAGCACCATTGCCTTAAAAGTAGTTTAGCAAAGGAGGGGTAATGGAGAGGTAACAAAAATTTAGATTAATGGGAGACAGGACTGGGTTGTATTAACCATTTCCATCACTGTCCTTAGGGAAGTCCTGCACCCAATATCCTGCAGTGAGTGATGTGGGCGGTGGTGGGTGACATAAGTGTGTTTTTGAAGAGGTTGTTGCTCACACTACACTGGACCAATAGGACTTCAATCCCTCTCATATTCCCTTTTCCATTTTAGAGCTAATTTAAGAGACTATCACAAATTAGAATCCAGCACCAATTGAGATGAGGCTGCTGATACATTCAGACAATGCTTTACTGGCCAGGTTAAATTTACAAGCACACTGGCTTCCTGAGGGTTGGGGACCCTTCTTATCATTCTTCATGGATCAGAGGATTGAAGAGTGAGAGAAGTGTGTAACTCCAACAGAAAATGGGTTCAAGGATTAGTCTCGCTTTCTGCTTGCTCAGCAGAGGGGTTCCCGGAAGAGTGCTATTGTGGCATTTTTAGGAAAACTTTGTTCCGTGTACTCCCTTCAGTCTCCAGGAGGCCTTCAGGTCCCAGCAGCCTCCCTTCCACCGAGGAGAAGAACGCAAATCTCAGAATTACTTCTTTTCTCGCCATTCCCTGGCTGTAACCTCGGCCAAGAGGACAGGATGGTCAGACATACTGCCCAGACCGTGCTTCCTTTCCTGCGTCAGTAGATATGCAGCAGTCAGAACCGAGAGTAGTCCGCCCCCTAGCACCGCACCTCCCTCTGCCCCCACAGATACATTTGATCTTGACTCGCCGCCCCCGCTTCCTCCTGCTCCTGGTCTCCCCTATCCGGGGCTGGCAAAGCGCGGCGGGCGCGGCGCGTGGGCGTGCTGCGGGGCGACCATGGCTGTAGACTGTTACCTCCGGTTCCCACAGTAACAATCGAAAGCCACGGTTGCCCTGGAGACGCGGGGGCGGGGCGCGCGCTGCTGACAGCACCGTGGCATCTCCAGTCAGGCAGACGTCAGGACAGCGAGTTAGGGGGGTAACTGGGGTAGAGCGCGCGATGGGGACCGGGCTCGGGGGCCATGCGATGTGCGTGTGAGCCGGACGCGCCTCGCAGCCTCTGGTGACCAAGGACCGGACGGGCAGATGGCAGCGCCTGCGCTGGATCAGCACCGCGGACAGCGGCGGCGCGAATCGCGCGCGCGGGCCTCACGGACCCTGGGGGACAGAGGGAAGGGGGCTGGGGGGCCGGCAGGTGGCCGGGTCCGCGGTCCTGGGGCGGGGCCAGGCGTCGGTGGCCGTGACTGGAGACTGTTACTGAGGGCGGCCCGGGCAGTAAGCAGTCTAGAGCCAAGGTGCCGGCGCGCTGCCCGGGCGGGCGGGGGTGCCTCCGTCGCCTGCAGCTGAGGGGGCTGCTCCTTTTCCTCCCCCTCATCTCCGCCTTTCTCGGGCCCAGCGCTTGCGGACAGGCACGCGGCCCTTGACGTCAAAGCCCTGTGACGTCAAATATGTCCCTGCGGAGAGGCACTTCCGGCGGCGGGGAAGGGGGCGCTCAGTGGGGGGGCGGGGCAGCCTGGCCGAGGCCCCGCCCCCGCCTGGTCCTGAGAGGACAGCTCCTCGCGCAGAGGCGGGAAGTCGGGGGCGCAAAGGGACCAGCCCGACGGGATGGGACGGGGAGGGGGTACCCGACTGGATGTGGGTTGGGGGTCCCGTATGAGCCGCGACTAGGTCGGCGGGAAGGTGGGCGTCTATCCTTCGCTGGCAGCCCGGCTCAGCCGGCTAGGGGCAGCGAGGCTGAGTCACTGCCCTGCGGGAAGGGGGAGGAGGGGGCGCGTCTTGTGGGGCGTCAGCACCTTCGCCCCACTTTCTTGGGAGGATGGCGCAGGAGCCCCAGGAAATGTCGCAGGGACCCTGGGGTCCGTCCTCTGTTCGATGCTCCTCCGAAGTGGCTGCGTCTTCATCCGGGCGCGGGCAGGTGCTGCACGGGGTTCTGGGTACTCCTCCGGCCCGGTTCCACCAGCTGCGAGGGGATCCTCGTCCCCCACCCTTTTCCCAATCCCACCCCTTAGGGGCCCGCCAACCTGCCGTCTGCCGGTTTCCTCATTGCCTTTCCGCCCGTGTCCGTGCATCGGTCCATCTGTAGCCCGTCGGTCGGTCAGTCCCACTTACCTGTCGGGCCGAGTCGCGCCCGCTCCCGCTCGCCTCCCGCAGCCCGGCTGGTGCGGCTGCTTTTATAGGCGCGCGTAGTACTCGTGCGGCGGCTCATTCATGCGGCCGCGGCTCCTACACACTGACGCGCTGCCGACGTCAGCAGGGAATTTAGGAAACGGGAAGAGCGGCTATTTATAGTGGCGAGGCGGCGGGTTGGGGGGGGGTAAGGCGACCAGGAGCTGGGAGGGGGAGGAGGGCGCACGGAAGCAGGAACAGGGAGGGGGAGCCCCGGCTCCTGTACCGGTCTACAAAGGGTTAGCTTTCCGGAACTGCAGGCTGGGGGCGGGCGGGAGGACCGTGCGGGGAGGGAGGACAGTTCCTACACCTTTATTCACTCTGGGACACCTGGGGGGTACAATCCCACTTCCCACCCGGCCTTCGGGGGTGCTCAACCGGTAACCCCCCTCCCACTCCTCAGATCCTGGACCCGACGGCTCTATGACGTCACAAGATGACCTTCAGTGGCGTTACATCACGCATGGCCACTGCAGTGTCGTCACCCTGGGGTGGGAGGTACAGGAGAGGAAGCTGGACCTGAAGAGGGCCCTAAGGCAGCATCTAGAGCTGTGGCATCAGGGATATGGGGATAGAAGAGTAGGGGAGCCCACGGCTCTCAGAAGCTTTGTAGGAGTCTGGGCCTCCAAGGAATGTAATAGTCTAGAAATCAGTCAGGAGCTGGAGACCCCGGAAAAATTGGGGGGGGCTTGCACTTCCCGGACATGAACGAGGGGTTCCTCTATGGGGGAGTTGGGGGAAAGACAGCGGTTAAAGGGGGTGAGTGGAAGAGGAAGCCTGAGTAAATGGAAGGGAGGAAGACAGGTGGGCATTGCCAGTGTGAGCCTGGCACCAAGCAGACCATGTTCAAGACCCATTTGTGGGCATTGGCAGAGCTCATATGAGAGTGATAATGAGTGAGGGAGACCAAGGGCTCAGCAGCTCGGCAGAGAAGGATCTCAGCTCGGCAGAGAAGGATCTCCACAGGGTGGAGCGGCAAGACCACTTCCTGGAGGAGTTTGAGTTCCTGGACGTATGAATTGACAAGGTGGCCCTAAGCCATGTGGGGCAGAATTCCCATGAACAAGAGCAGGGAAATGAATGATCCTGGCTCCATCAATTGAGGAAAGTTCTAAATGGAGGAGGGTGAATGTATTGAGAGAGAGGAGATTGATTTTGTGTTGGGGGCGCAGAGCTGAGGAGCAGGGGTTGGGGGGAGAGCAGTGCCAGGCTAGTAGGGTAGATAGAAACTAGGGAGAGAGGGAAAGATCAAAGATTGAAGAGTGAAGTCTGCAGGAAGGCTGCAGGTCTGTGAGACCCTTCCATAGGGATGTAAGGACAACTTGAGGGTACGGATGGGGGCAGTGAGTTAATTCAGGGAGTGAGGATCAGGGGAGAGTGTTAAAGAAAAACAAAGACAGTGGGCACAGTGGATACTGTACAAAAGTGAAACTGGGTTGAGGGGCTCCTTATGGGGCTAGGATCTGGTCCCATCATGAGGATAAAAGAGGGGCACCTGGGTGGCTCAGTGGGTTAAAGCCTTTGCTTGGCAGGGAGCCTGCTTCCTCCTTTCTCTCTGCTTGCCTCTCTGCCTACTTGTGATCTCTCTGTCAAATAAATACAATCTTAAAAATAAAGGATAAAAGATTTCAGCAGAAGCCCAGCGGGAGAGGTCCTGCACAACCTTTGGAATCTATCCTCCTGGAGTCTCCCTCCTCCCCCCCCACCTCTTTTTTTTTTTTTTTAATTTCACCTATTTGACAGAGAGAAACACAGGCAGAGAGGGAACACAAGCAGGGGGAGCGAGAGAGGGAGAAGCAGGCTTCCCGCTGAGCAGGCAGCCCGATGTGGGGCTCAATCCCAGGTCTCCAGGATCATGAGCTGAGCTGAAGGCAGTCGCCCAACCAACCGAGCCACCCAGGCGCCCCCCACCTCTTTTTCTTTTGCCTTTGTTCCTGTAGTTCTCTTCTCCAGGACTGCTTTTCTGTGTGGGGTAAGAACTCCTATTCATCCATCAAAGCCCAGTTCTAAGAGCACTTCTTCCGAGGAGCATTCCCGCCTTTCTCCAGCTCTCCATACACCTTTTTTTCCACTTCAGCGCACAACACAACCATCCTTCGCCCTAGATGTCATGGTCCATTTTCCCTAGAGGCTGGCAGGTCCGGAACACACCGTTTTCATTCTTGGAAACTCACTGCAACCCTAGTGAGGAGACCGTAGGTAGACGGAGGAGAGGACTGGGATAAAATGGATCCAAAACGCGGAGTAGAAACAGGGTGAGGACACGGTGGGAGTCAGAAGGACCGGCGGGGACCAAGAGCCACCGCAGGGCCCCAAGGCCATGAAGATGTCAGCGAAGGAAAGAGAGCCTCTGGGGGGCGCCGGAGACCTTAATGTCTGTCAGGGACCGCGAGTGGCTGCGCCGGCGGCCCCTCAATGAGTGACAGCTACAACCTCTGGCGGGGGCGTAGAGGTGGAGGACTGCGCGACCCGCGGCGAGCGCGGCACCCACCCGCCCCGCAGGGCTGCGCGGTTGCTAAGCTCTCCACCTTAGAGCGACGCGATCTGCGCGTACCTCATCGGTTACTATGGTAACTCTGTGCCCCAGCCTCTCGCGCGCCCGGGCTGAGGAAGGCGCAGCCAATCAGAAGCTGCAGGCGTTCTCGGGAACCCACTCCCACCCTCCGACGTGTGGGCAGGGGTCAGGAGGTGCCGGGAGGAGGCGCTGCGTGGGCCGCGGAGACCCGGCACTCACTACGGGCCCGATGCGGCCGCGGGGCCGCGCGGGGACACTTTCGGAGTAGCCGCGCGAGTGCCCACGCGCCAGTGCGGGGTCCCCTCCCTCCCAGAAGGGGCGTCACCTGCAAGAACCGAGTCCTTACGTGGGGGTGCAGAACCTTACCCGGGGATCCCGGGCTGCAGTCCCTGCGGTCACGTTCTGGGTTTGTGGGTTGGAGAGGAGGTCGAGCAAGCAGGCCCTTCAAAATCGCTGGCACGGGGAATCTGGGGGCTGGGTCACTTCTGCGGGATCCCCAGGAGGCGCTGTCCAGACATTTCCAGTCGAATATCCTGGGGTCCCTCCAGAGACCTCTTAAGTTCAGGGTAGGCTGATTGGGTCACCCTGCCCAGGCTCATGGAGGGCCTTACGTGACAGCCTCAGGAGTATCCCAGAGAGCCAGAACTTGAACTTTAGAAGGGGGCATACGTGTGTTTGGGCCAATATACGCGCCCGCAGGTGTCAGTACCTGGAGAAGGTCTGGGTGCAAACGGGTTTTTTTCCGTGCATATCTAAACCCAGGTGGCTGACTGAAGGGTGGGCGGGTGGGCGTGTTGGGTGGGGTGGGTATAAAGGGACAATCCTATCCAGGAATGTCTAAGGAGTCGCTCCCCCCAAGACCTTATCTACCTTTTTCTCTCTTAACGACTTCCGTTAACCTCCCCCTCCCCTCCGTCTACTGGTCCCCAGAATCTCCTCCTTGCGGGCGGGACTTCTCCAAACTGAGGCAATGTGAGAATCTAGAAGCGCGTACAAGGGAACGTTTGGCTGAAAACCCCAGAGTTTGTGGGGCTCGAAGTTCCGGGGCCTGGGTGGGCACATCTGGGAGGGTGAACCTGTGAACAGACCCCTCTGCCAGGTCCCCTCCGCATCTGTGAGCCTCCGACCCAAACCAGGTGCGCGGGAGGGAGGTCGTGGCTGTGCTGCGCTAAGCCCTGCACGGCCGCGAGGTGGCGCCATAACTGCAGCAGCGCGTGCCGGCCCGGGCCGCTCCAGATAAGAGAGTGCGGAAAGCGCGGCGGGGCTGAGACGCGACCAGGACCCGGGGAGGACGGACCGGCAGGACAGACCGACCGGGGGCCCGGCGGGCGGAGGGCAGCGCAGCGCAGCCACGTCCCCCCCTGGATCCGCCGGCAGCCGGGCCCGGGGCTTCCGACATGCCCCCCAGGTGGGTTCTGAGGCTCGGGACCGGGAGGGACAGGGGACCCGGACAGCCCGGTCTCTACGTGCTGGCCGCCTCAGGCGGCGCATCCTCCGGCGCGGGCGCCCCACCACGGCTAGCGTTCAGGACTCCGGGTGTCGCCCCTAGAGGACTCAGGACCGCCGGGCCTCTGCTCCGTGCCGGGTTCACGGCGGGGTCAGCGGCCCGCGGCGGACTCTGCCCGCACACATGGGCTGGAGAGGCTAAGCGAAGGGAAGGGGAGCTGGCGGGCGGGGCTGGCAGGGGCGCTGCCCTGGCACAGCTCGGCGCCTGGCAGCGGGGCGGGTGGGGCGCCGGCTAGGAGCTGCCACCGCCACAGGGAGGGAAGCCGGGTCGGGTTGCGGCCGCAGGTAACGGGCCGCGAGGCCCTGCGGGCCAGGCGGGATACAGGGTGGGCGGGCAAACGACCCCGCAGGGAAGCTCAGGGCTCCGCTCAGGCTCCAGGCCGCCTGGCTGCCGAAAATTGGGGGCCGAGAGGAAAAGCTGGGAGTCGAGGGACTGGGGTTGGCGCGCTTCTCCCGGCCTGTCTGAAGTTGGGAAACTTTTCCCCAAGTTTGGGGCGGCGGAGTTCCCGAGGAGAGGGGCCGAAGGGAGCTGGGGAGGGAGTCGCCAGAGTCCGCGAATGCAGAGCCGAGGCCGAAGCCCGGGCCGGGACGCGGGTGGGGCGCAGGCCAGGGTCAGGGCCGCAGCCGTCTGTGCGCCGTGCCCGCCCGGGGCGCTGCCCCCTCCCTCCCCTGGGAGCTGCGTGGCTCCCCCCTCCCCCCCACCTGCTTCCTGCCTCAGCCTCCTGCCCCGATATAACGCCCTCCCCGCGCCGGGGCCGGCCTTCGTGCTCTGCCCGCCACGGCAGCCTCTGCCTCCGCTCCCCGCGCCACGGCCGCGCCCCGGCCCCAACTGAGGGCCTGACAGCCCCCGGGCAGGGCGGCGCCACAGCGGGCACCTCGCTCCCCTCCACTGGATCACTTCCCCCAGCTGGGGCAACTTCTCCCGAGGCGGGAGGCGCTTTTTAAACTCGGCTCCCTTATATCCCAGTTGGGCAAACTTCTCGGCCCTGAATGACTTTTCCTGAAGCGGACATTTTCCTCAAATCCGGTAACTGTCTCCGAAGGGGTCACTTCCCCCAAACAATTTTCTCCTCGGAAGTCCCCAGAACCCAGCCTGTGTGCGGGGTGGTATCCGGGCCTGGGCGTGCAGGCCAGCCCAGCCTCCCCTCCAACAGCCACCCTCCTACGCTGTCTTCTGGTCCAGGCCACCGGCTCAGGCTTCCACACCAGGAGGCTGCCGGCCCCCTGCCAGTGCCCAGGCCGCAGGGCTTGATGCCCCTGCCTGGCTGAGGGGAAGGGGAAGTTGGGCGGGAGCAGTGCCTGGCTGGATACAGGCAGCGAGGGCGCAGCAAGGCTCTGACCCGGCTGCTGTGTATCCCTGCAGGAGAGTGTGCTGGGCAGACGATGCTGGACACGATGGAGGCGCCGGGCCACTCGAGGCAGCTGCTGCTGCAGCTCAACAACCAGCGCACCAAAGGCTTCTTGTGCGACGTGATCATCGTGGTGCAGAACGCCCTCTTCCGCGCGCACAAGAACGTGCTGGCGGCCAGCAGCGCCTACCTCAAGTCCCTGGTGGTGCATGACAACCTGCTCAACCTGGACCATGACATGGTGAGCCCGGCGGTATTCCGCCTGGTGCTGGACTTCATCTACACCGGCCGCCTGGCTGATGGCGCAGAGGCAGCGGCGGCGGCTGCCGTGGCCCCGGGGACCGAGCCGAGCCTGGGCGCCGTGCTGGCCGCAGCGAGCTACCTGCAGATCCCCGACCTCGTGGCGCTGTGCAAGAAGCGGCTCAAGCGCCACGGCAAGTACTGCCACCTGCGGGGCGGCGGCGGTGGCGGCGGCGGCTACGCACCCTACGGGAGGCCGGGCCGGGGCCTTCGCGCCGCCACACCCGTCATCCAGGCCTGCTACTCCTCCCCGGCCGGGCCTCCGCCGCCGCCCACCGGCGAGCCGTCCTCAGGCCCCGAGGCCGCAGTGAACACGCACTGCGCGGAGCTGTACGCCTCCGGCCCGGGCCCGGCCTCCGCCCTCTGCGCCCCGGAGCGCCGCTGCTCCCCGCTCTGCGGCCTGGACCTGTCCAAGAAGAGCCCGCCGGGCTCCGCGCCCCCTGAGCGGCCGCCGGGAGAGCGCGAACTGCCCCCGCGCCCGGACAGCCCTCCCAGTGTCGGCCCCGTAGCCTACAAGGAGCCCCCGCTCGCCCTGCCGCCGCTACCGCCGCTGCCCTTCCAGAAGCTGGAGGAGGCCGGCCCGCCTCCGGACCCGTTCCGCGGCGCTGGCGGCAGCCCGGGACCCGAGCCCCCGGGCCGCCCCGACGGGCCCAGCCTCCTCTACCGCTGGATGAAGCACGAGCCAGGCCTGGGCAGTTACGGCGACGAGCTGGGCCGGGAGCGCGGCTCGCCCAGCGAGCGCTGCGAGGAGCGCGGTGGGGACCAGGCCGCCTCGCCCGGGGTACCCCCACTAGGCCTGGCGCCAACGCGCTACCAGGGTAGCCTGGACGGGCCAGGCGCGGGCGGCGACGGCGACGACTACAAGAGCAGCAGCGAAGAGACAGGCAGCAGCGAGGACCCCAGCCCGCCGGGCGGCCACCTCGAGGGCTACCCATGCCCGCATCTGGCTTACGGCGAGCCGGAGAGCTTCGGTGACAACCTGTACGTGTGCATTCCGTGCGGCAAGGGCTTCCCCAGCTCGGAGCAGCTAAATGCGCACGTGGAAGCTCACGTGGAGGAGGAGGAGGCGCTATACAGCAGGGCCGAAGCGGCTGAAGTAGCTGCGGGGGCCGCCGGCTTGGGGCCCCCTTTCGGAGGTACTGGGGACAAGGTCGCTGGGGCTCCTGGCGGCCTGGGCGAGCTGCTGCGGCCCTACCGCTGCGCGTCGTGCGACAAGAGCTACAAGGACCCGGCCACGCTGCGACAGCACGAGAAGACGCACTGGCTGACCCGGCCCTATCCGTGCACCATCTGCGGGAAGAAGTTCACGCAGCGCGGGACCATGACGCGCCACATGCGCAGCCACCTGGGCCTCAAGCCCTTCGCGTGCGACGCGTGCGGCATGCGCTTCACGCGCCAGTACCGCCTCACGGAGCACATGCGCATCCACTCGGGCGAGAAGCCCTACGAGTGCCAGGTGTGCGGTGGCAAGTTCGCACAGCAACGCAACCTCATCAGCCACATGAAGATGCACGCCGTGGGTGGCGCGGCCGGCGCGGCCGGGGCGCTGGCGGGCCTGGGGGGGCTATCCGGCGTCCCCGGCCCCGACGGCAAGGGCAAGCTCGACTTCCCCGAGGGTGTCTTTGCCGTGGCCCGTCTCACAGCGGAACAGCTGAGCCTGAAGCAACAGGACAAGGCAGCCGCGGCCGAGCTCCTGGCGCAGACCACGCACTTCCTGCACGACCCCAAGGTGGCGCTGGAGAGCCTCTACCCGCTGGCCAAGTTCACCGCGGAGCTGGGCCTCAGCCCGGACAAGGCGGCCGAGGTGCTGAGCCAGGGAGCGCACCTGGCCGCCGGACCCGACGGCCGGACCATCGACCGTTTTTCCCCTACCTAGAGCTCCTCTTGCTGGCCCGCCTCGTCGTCGCCGCGTGGCCCTTGGTCCATGCTCCCCCTCCCCCCAGGGAACGACGGCGGCGGCGGCGGCGGCGAGCAGGCACATCGCGCCCGGACAACTGTAGTAGCAGCGGCAGCGTTGCCGCCGTCGCGGCAGCCCCACCTGGCCTCACTGCTTTGTGCCTTAGCCCCGGGGTGGGGGTGGGGGTGAAACCCCGGGACGGGGGTGGGATGGGGGAAGGGAGATTTATATTTTTGATATCAGCTTTGACCAAAGGAGACCCCCGGCCCTTCTCCGCCTCTTCCTGTGGTTCGTTGGCCCCCTCCCCCCGGGCTCTGTGCTGCTCTTGGAGGGAGGGGTGTCACTGTTGGGGCGCTCCCAGCCCTACCTCCGGCCCTTGCGACCACGCCCATTCTCACTGTGAATCTCCCCGCTGGGGTCGGAGCGTTGGGCAGAGTTGGGGAGCGGGGAGGGGACTGAGCCGGCCGGAGGGCCCCCCCCCCCCCCGCCTCGCCCCCCTCTCCCGCCCGCCCCGGGACTGATAATGTGAAGTTCCTCATTTTGCACAAGTGGCACTAGCCCCAGGGCCAACCCTTCCCTCCCTCTGGAGTCAGAGGGCTGAGACAGCCCTGGCCTACCGGTCTCCCACTCCTGGGGTGTCCTCCCCATCCCTCCCTTCCCTGGGGCCTCCCCGGACCATATTTATTGCATGCGCCCCGGGTGGCCCCCCACCCTGAGCCCAGGCTGGGCTGGGCTGGAACGTGGTCTCTTTAGCTCCCTCCTCCCCGTTTGTATATTTCCTACCTTGTACACAGGCTCTTTTAGAGCCGCTTCCATTTTCTATACTCGAACCAAACAGCAATAAAGCAGTAACCAAGGACCCTGGCCCCCCGCTGCTCTCTTCCACCCTGCACAAGGACCTGGGTGGGTGAAGGGGCCAGACAGGGCACCCTCTTACAGGTGCAAAGAGAGGTTTGGACCTTCTTCCCTCCCCAGTCCCACAGACAGATGGGCAAGAGGTCAGGCATGTTCATAACTAAAAATTTATTAAGGAAACAAAACCAGTGCGGCAAATGGGACAGAGAGGAGATGGGTCTCCCACCCACCCAGTTATTGGCCTTCATCTAGGGGAGGAAGAGGCTCTCAAAGGAGAGGCCGGGACCCCATACCCCAAAGAGCCAGTCTTCTGAGGCCCTTGGGGGACTCACCCTCAAACCACTGGTGGGTCTCTTGCACAGTACCCCCTCCTCCTGGTATAATCTTGGGCCTGGGGGGGGGGGTACAGCTGTGCTCCCATCCTCTGGGAAGGCTGTACAGTCCAGACAGGGAGCCCTGGGGGATTCTCCCTCTGGTCCCATCAACATTGACTCCTGGCTCCTCCTCAAAGTCCTATCTTCCTCCAAGTTCCTTTCATCCCTCTCCCCAGGTTGGGAGAACCCATTCCCAGTAGGAAGCCCCTCGAGTGAGGCTTTGGACACAGGTGCCAGCTAAAGAGATAAAAAAAACCTCAAAGGCCTAAAGGCCCCTGTGTCAAGTTCTTCTAGGGCAAAGCTACAACGGTGTACACTCCAGGCTAGGCAATGCTCATCTCAGGCACTGGCCCACCCTACCCTCAGACTGGGCTGCAGGAGCCTGGATGTTTCTCAGAGCACAGGGACCTGAGAAAGAAGGGCAGGGAAGAAAAACTTTATTAGGTTCCTGGCACAGAGAAGGCAGAGGAAGGAGGAAGGGAGGAGGAAGATTCAGATTGGGAACCCCCATGGCAAGGACCTGAGGTGAAGAATTTGAGGGGATCAGGGAGGTAAGAGGGAGGGGAGAAGGGAAGGGGCCAAGGGGATGATTCAGGAGGGAGAGAGGGAGGACAGAGAAGGGGGGAACTGAGAAGAGTCTGAGGAAATTTCGTGAAATGGGAACTAGAGCAAAAGGAAGGCCAGTGAGGGAGAGGAGTAGGCAAAGGCCACCCAGGAAGCATAAGTCTGAGACCAGATGTCCCTTCCCTCTAGACCCATGACTATCCAAGGGGGAACGAGGGGCAAAGCGTAATGGACCCAGAATGAGGAGGACAGGAAGAAAAGCAGGATGGATGTGTGTTTGGGGTAGGGGGTAGAAAAGGTGGGGCCTAGGGCTGCTATTTGGGACATGGTGTCCAGAACCCAACTTGGGTCCATCGGGGAATCCAGGCCTCAGAGACAAACACCCTCTGGGCACTCTCTTCATGGCATGACCGAGGCCTCTTGGGATACACTCAGCACAGGGGTTCTGAAGATTAAAGGGACCCATCATTTCACCTGCACCTGATGGAAATGCAACCCCCTCTCCTATCTCCAGCTGAGAAAGCGGCTGAGTCCCTGGGCTGAGAAGGCCTTCCGAAAGCCCTTGGACTAGAAAGGGGGAGGGAGAAAGGCTGAGACTGTGAGCGGCCTAACTGGCTCACCCAGCTGCTGTCACTGCAGCCAGCCACCTCCCTGCTAAATCTTGGCAGCCCAGGAGGGTCCCAGCAGCCTCCGCCTGACCCTCGGGGGGGCTCTGTGAGGACCAGCTCCCCCACAGCATGGCCACGGTGTGGGTTGGAAGAGGATGGTTTATTGTCTGGGTGGATTGGTGGCTCAGGCACGTGGGCATCTTCAGTGCTACACTGGGCGCCTGGCGCCTCTCAGGAATGGTTCCATGGCGGGGGGGGAGGCCCCGGTGCAGCCCCCTCAGCCCACCTGGGCCCACGTAAGGAAGGCCGGGATGTCCCGCACAGGCACGTTCCTCGTCAGGGCCTTCACGCGCAGGTTGCGGTCATCTGTCAACAGCACCACCTCCCGTAGCAGCCGGATTGGCTCCTCTGTAGGTGTGAGAGAGCAGAAGGACTTCACTGAGGGGCAGAGGCAAGGCTGCCTCTCCTCTCTCCCAGGGAGGGGTCAGGGCCAGCCATCTCGTGGCCCTTCTACAAGTCTTTCCCTCATGCAACCAGTGAGGGTACCCCTCCCTACTGGCTTAGACGGGACCCTGCTGGGCCAGGGCTGGCCCTCTGTTTCAGATGCCCCCTCCAGCCCGGGGCTGAGTTGCCTCGTGTTCAGAGATCTGCCCCAGCCACTGGCTTCCAAAGACCCCTCACCTAGGACACTGAACTAAGGGGAGTAGAGGAAGCCCCTTTCCTTCTGCTCCTTCAGACTGCATGGCTGGTCCTGGGCTTGTAATTACTCCTCTCTTCTTGCATGACCTCTCCCTCCAAGGCTAGGGGGTCAATGCTTTAGATATTAAGAAGTAGAAAGCTTAACATGGAATCCAAAGTGAATCCAGGCTCCCAGATGTGAGAAGAGGGGTTAGTTGGAGGGAGCTCTGAGGAGAGGAGGGCAAGGGTCCCTGGCAGAGCCATGCCAAGGTGGTCCTGAGTGAGAGCCAAATGACCTCCTCTACGATATGAAAGTAATCGAAGTAATGGATGTAAATGTTGAGAACCTCTAACAGTACAGAAGAGGACAAAGGAAAAGAAAAGTCAAAGCCATTCTCCTAGTTCTCGCCCTTCGTGTGTCTCTGCTTTGTTCCCCAGGGCTAGGTCTATGCAGGCTTCCAGATTTTTTTTTTTTATGCACATGTGCAAGTATATATACTTGTTACATAAGCTTTTTTCCCAATGACATTACAATCATACTACCCATATTTACTTTATTTAAATTTCATATATTTTAAAGCTCTTTCTACATCAGCACAAGCAGACTTTGTTCTTTCTAGATGACCTCTTAGCAAGATGTCTTCCATTACCTCTCTTCTCCTAATTTCCTAACTTTTCATGTACTGGGGAGAACTGAAGCCAGGGCCAAGTACCCACACAAGTGACATTCCCACCCCTGGTCAGGCCACTCAGTGGCAGGCCCACCCCTCAGTCCCAGGCTGGGTATTTTCTGACGGACGGAGGTCCGGCAGACAGTGAGGCACAGGAAATGTCCTGCAGGGCTTACTGACTGCAGGGGGCTGGCGGGGTTGGGCAATTGCAAATGTCCAGGTCTGGACCTGAGCAGTTTCAGGCTCGCCAGCTCCAGGCAGGGAGGCTGAGAACTGGCTATCAGCCTGGGAGGGGTTTGGAGGAAGAGGGAGGGAGAGGCTCGAGAGGCTGACACTGGTGGGAGAAGGGGACAGGCGGAGGAAAGAGAATTGGGTGGGAGGTAAGGGCTAGTGGGCAGATAGGGAAAGGAAGGCCACATGAGCAGAGAGGATGCTCTCAGAGGGCTCCACTGCTGGGCAGGGGCCCCTCAGGCATGGGTGGTACCAGGCTGGGCTGTGCTTTCTGGAGTTCCCAGCTGGCTGCTCCTGTCCTGGGGCTCAGACCAAGAGAGTCCCAGGCTTTAGGATAGTCTACTAAGGCCCAGCGCTGCTGGCAGGGGTCTGCAGGGGTTTCTGTGGATATTTCCAGACATTTCTAACAATAAACATCCTCTGTTTTGACACTGGTAACTTCACTTTGTTAGAAACCAGAGACTGTCATCTTGTCAGGCCCCATCCGCCATAATCCACATGATTTTAAAATTCAACATCGTTTACACATAAACATTTAGTGACGGTTTCTCTGTGAATCTGACAAGTTAATCTGCTAAGAATTCATACTGACAAATGGGGTTTGATTACACTAGCCGTTGCTGATGTAATTGTGATAGGGGCGGTCCCCAGGATGGCAATGGGTTCCCACAGGCTGTTTGGGGTGAAGTGGGGGTGGAGAGACTAGTAAGGCCAAAGCCAAAATGTGTCTCTGCTAAGAAAGAAACAGCTCCGAGCCTGGGTGGGGCCACAGCAGTATCTGAACCATACTTCCCAATAAGGCCTTCTGCAATGTCGCCTACCTCTCCCTCCGGAGGTGCCCCTCTAGGAAGCTGCCTGAGAGCGGAGCCCAAGCTCCTCTATTTGGCTCAGCTGGGACTCTTTTCTACTCCACTTCACTGCTCCAGGTCTGGCCCCGAGGGACAGATAGTGCAAGCCACGTGGCAGGACCCCTCTGAAGAACAGCACCTGTGGGCTCCTTCTCAGCCCCCCGGTGCAGAGACTCAGGCAGGAGTGAGGGGCTGTGGTGACACGGGTGGCAGGAACAGCAGGAGAGAAGACAATCTCCCGACCAGCCTGCAAGCCAGGGCTAGGAAACTGAGCAGAGAGGAGAGCTGGGCAACAACCATCGAAAGAAAATGACAAGATGTTGCCGCCTATACAGAGACAGAAACCAAGTGGTAAGAATGCCCAAGTCTGTAGATGACATGGAGCGAGGACGTCCTAAGAAGAAATGTCAGACTTTTCCTGTACCAGGAGCAGAAAACCCCTGAGCCCTGCTGACTCTGAGGCACTGGGCAGGAAAGCAGTCTGGATCAAGGAGGAGGTGCTGAAGCACCTGGAAGGGTTCCAGTGTGGGCCTCTGGCTCAAAGATGGGACTACTGGCCACCAAAAAGGCCTTGAAAATTGGGCCGAGGGCTCATTCCTCCAGCTGTCAACTGTCCCCACAGTGCTGTAGCACATGGCACAGAGACAGGAAGAAAAGGCCTACTACTCGCTGGGGAAGTACCTCCACTACTGGCCTGATAGAGGGTAAACATTCAGGGATGAATTGAGAGGGTGAACATGGCCAAGAAAAGGGAGGAGGGCCCTAGGGACCAGTGGGGACTGTCCTCTCAGAGCTCCAGAAGGCTGGGTTCAGGAGACCATGGCCAGAATAAGCTACACTGAATCATAAAGACATTCTTGCTGTCAGAAGACTCACGAAGGACCCAAGAAAGGAAATGGATACATGCCAAGTGGTAAAGCTCACTGCCTAGAGCCTGGCTTCCAGGGCTACCCCTAGTTGGCCCAGGGTCCACCTGGGAATGGGGGAACTGTGACAGCAAGGTGGGATTTCCAGAAGGCTGGCCTCGGGTTTGCATCAAACTCCCCAGGTCAGAGTTGGTGAAGGGACCCTTTCCTAGGGCTGAGGATGGTAGGGCTGGGGGAGGGGGAAGGATGGATGATCCTAAGGAAGAGGCAAAACTGTACCTTTGTTGGTGGGCATGTAATCCTTAGCCTTATCTTTGCAGTAGTGAAGGCAACAGGAGAGGATCAGGTCATCGTTGTTACCCTGGAGGAAGAAAGTGTGAGAAGTGCCACCGGGCAGGAGGGGGCGCCATTCGGAGGAGGCATAGGTACATTTCTGCCTCTGGGGTCGCGGGGAAGATCACATCCCAGAGTCCCTCCCATACATGTTCTGGTCCACTTGGTGGGGTGCAACTGTGCCCAAGAGTGATCTAGGGGACAAAGAACTTCCCCTCCTGGGTCTGGATGGTGGCTGCCCCTCTCAGTGCCTGGGCTGCCTGAGCCCTGGAGACCCCATTCTGAGGCTGGCTATGGGCTCTCCCTTTTTGCCCCAGGTCTTACGAGCTGGCCAGTGATATCCTCACTGCGGAAGGCGATGGATTCAAGTTCATTGCCACGGCTGGTCAGGGCCCGCAGGCAAGAGTCCCGACTCTCAAATCGCCGCTCGAGGAACTCGATGGACTTCCGGGCCTTTTCCTGCACCACACGGGCATAGCCCCCAGCCCGGTGGTCTGTCTCCTGTCCCTTGGCCAGGCCGTCCAGTTCATTGATCACTGATGAGACACAGTCCCGCAAGGTATCATTAGCCTCAGCAATCAGCAATTATGTCTGCCTTCACCCCAGGCTCACTTTTCCTGCCAGCCCCTTCCAAACCACAGACTTCATCTAGCCCCACAGGAGTCTTCCAATGACATTAGAGGAACTTGGGGGGCAAGAAGTGTTCCAGACTTTCCACGGAGCTCTATCCTTCTGCCTCTTCCCCTGGGTCCCACCCTCCTCCTACAGGGAACCTACAGGGCTTTTCTGGAGCTGCTGTATTCAGAGGAAGAAACCTGGCCCCTCTGTGATGACCTTCCTCAGTTACAGGATTAAATTGGAAGGGTTTCTCAGGAGAGGCAAGGGCAGAGGCTAAAGGACAAGACACACTCCCTTCATCAGTCTGGATCCCCAACCACAGCAGTTCACAGGGACAAAGTTCTATGCCCCATCCCCTGGCAGAGTGCAGGGATGCAGGGAGGTCACCAAGTGGGAAACAACAGTCACGGTCTTACTCGCAAGGACCCTGGTATCCTTCAAACCATGCCCTTGGCACATCTACTCCTCTGATACTGCACGTGAGTGTGTGTGTGTGTGTGTGTGTGTGTGTGTGTCTGCCTCCCTATGTGTCTGGGACACGGCTTCATTTTCTGGTGAAGATTCTTTCCAAAATTCCAGCCAAAAGCCTGAGGTCAAGTGGGAAATATGCACTCCTTGGGGGCTCCGGGAGAGTTTGGGGTCTGAGGCCTCTCCTCAGTGCAATGATTCATGGCTCGGGGAGTCGGCATGAACAGGCTGTTCCATGGTGAGCCTGGCACTCATTGTCTGGGTATTCAGAGACACTTTCTGGAAAGGGCCCATGTGGGAATACACACACACTCACATATATGCGCGCACACATACACCCACACCCACACACACAGCCCATGCTTTCAACAACCTGAGGCTGCTGCGTGTCCACACAATGTAGGGTTGAGGCTGGGAAGTAGTGGTGGATGGGTGTACGGTACAGCAAACAGAACATCAAACATGAAAAACTGGTATTCCATCCCAAAATCTCCTTTCCTGCTTCCAAACTAAACAGGCTTCAAAGGGGAAGCTTGTTTGTGCTTCTGCACCAGGCGGGGCTTCTTGATGCTAGGGTCAGGCCTAAGGAGCAGGAGCAGGTTAAAGAGCACAAGAAACAAGTAGGGAAGGCTGTCGGCTTAACCCTCTGTGCTCTGGACCCAGAGTGGGAATGCACTGAGGGGGCCCTCATTGAATGAGAGATGCCTGTACAGCCCCCAAGAGTCGAGGGCCCTGCTTCCCGAAAAAGGTGCAAAGAGGCAAGTAGGTGGACAGGTGTACCTCTGTGGTGGAGCTGTCCATCTATTTATCCTCTGTGTGTCCTTTCCCTGGGGGTTTGCGCATGCATTTTCTCCCTCTTAATACATCTGGCTTTCCCTACTGAACCACAAGCTCCTTGAGGCCAAGCGTTTGCAGACCTGCCTTTCCCTGGATGCCCCCAGGAATAAGGAGACTGGGCACAGAGTAAGGGAACAATCAGTGCTGGGGACAAGAACCCTGCTAGCCTGGGATGGTGTCTGAGCCTCTTTCCAAGTCTTAGGGAGCCCCTTAGACGTCAGCAACCTTGCTCAGTTATATCATTTCCTGACCCTTAGCAAAAGTGACCACTCACTCTCTTTCCCCTAAAAATCTCCTGGGGTAGGAAAGCATGGAGACATATTATCCTGTTAGCTACCCCATGCAGTGAGGGAAGACGGGAAGCTGGAACAACTTGACGGTCTTGCTACTTCACTTCTGAAGAACAGAAAGCCTTCCCTTAGGTCTAAAAGCCTGGGTTTAAGAGGTTCTGGCCAGGCCACATGGGGAGGGGGAAGGAAGACAGGGAGGGTGGAGGCGGGACGAGGGCTGCTTCAGTGCCAACATTCTCAGGTGGTGCTAACGTGTTTCCCACAACCCCCCAGGGTTCTATAGCCTCTGCAGGGGCGGATGTTTCCTGCCCTTTGTTTCCACCCTCATCTGGCACTAAGACACTTGGGACTAGGAGGGGAGGCCCAATGGAACATCTTGGCATGGATGTCAGAGGTGGCTTGGCAGGCAGACTGCCAGTCTGGCAGCTTTTCCAGAGGATAAGGATCCCAAACTTGCTCCAAGTGGCTGCTGAGAAGGGGACACTGAAAAGCCAATTACCTCTTAGACCCTCTCCCTCTACACGATAGCCATCAGCCATATTAGCTCTACCAAATACATTAGGAGCCCACAGCCCAAAGCCCATCCTCAGGCTGACCCACCACAGAGCTCCAAGAACTAAGACAATGCCTAGACAGTCCCTTGGAGACAACCCAGCTGGGCTCTTCTGGCCCGAGGGGGAAGCAAGCTAGCTGGGTCCTGAGATGCTGACCCTGCACCAGCAGCAGTGACCAGACAGTGGTAAGGGCCCAAGTAGCAGAAATCCACAGGCACGAGCCAAGGGCTTGCTCTGGAGGGCTGCCGTCAGCCTGGCCTTAGGGTGACACTGGCCAGAAGAATGCTACCTCGGACCAATAGAATGATCATGAAAAGCTACAAGACAATCAGACCAAAGGCATCTAACCACTTCAAAATCCTCCCAGCCTCCCTGCCAGACCACCCAGCAGCACTGCCGTTATCTGCCAGGGCTGAGTGTTTACCAATAACGGGAACCAGCTTTGCTGTTTTACTGCAAACTTTATAAGGATAAAAACTAGGGCTGGGCTCATGCAGCCTCTGGTTGCCGGGACACAGGAGTCCATTTGCTCAAGCAGTTTAAGCCATGGATCAGCCATAATAATTTGAACTGCTCTGATTATTAAACAACTTTCCTTGCCCCACGCATACCCTACTTCCCTGCAAATCCTGTCCTACACACAGAGCAGGGCTCTCTGGCTGCCTGGCCCCCGGGGACCATGGGGCATGTGTGGAGAGGGGGCTGCAGCACACGTGCAGGGCTGCTCTGGCCTGACTCACCGATGAGGGGCACCACCAGGATGTATTTCCTGCTTTCCAGAAGCCGTGCCAGACTGGCCAGGTGGTCAATGAAGCCGTTGGTGTCTGGTACAAGGAACAAGGGTCTGATCTCGAGCTCCATCTGCCTCATCTGACTCTGGTCCTCCAGGACAGCCTACAGGGACACAAAACGGTGAGTGAGCCAGAGTGAGTAGGCAAGCGGGTGGATGAGCCAGAGCCCTGACTTCACAGTGTGTCAGCATCCTGCCCCTCGAAACTCTTCCCCCTCCAGAGGGACAGCCAGTCCCTGTCAGGCCTGAGGGACTGGCCCAAGGGCTGGGCAAAGAAGTGCAATAAAAATCAACCCAGACTA
Organism: Spilogale gracilis; assembly: GCA_004023965.1. Lineage (NCBI taxonomy): Eukaryota > Metazoa > Chordata > Mammalia > Carnivora > Mephitidae > Spilogale > Spilogale gracilis. The sequence goes on along the minus strand of PITA01002767.1, from coordinate 44,285 downwards.
AATGGCCTGAGGAATGGGGTGTGACCAAAACCCTGCCCAGGACAGAGAGGACCCTGACAGTATTAAAAATAAGAGGTCTTGGGCGCCTGGGTAGCTCAGTGGTTTAAGCCTCTGCCTTTGGCTCAGGTCATGATCTCAGGGTCTTGGGATCGAGGCCCACATCAGGTTCTCTGCTTGACGGGGAGCCTGCTTCCTCCTCTCTCTCTGCCTACTTGTGATCTCTCTGTCAAGTAAATAAATAAATAAAATAAAATAAAAAATAACAGGTCTCTGAAAGTAAGACCGTGGGCTACAAGTCAACAAGGGAGAGTCGGTTTCCTTGGATATGAAAGTGGTTTGCACACATTATCTAGACAGCAGAGAGGGGCACACACATTATCTAGACAGCAGAGAGGGGCACAGCTCAGTGCAAATACTTTATACAAGTATCATTTGTTATTGAGTTTACTTCACTGTGTAGTTAGAAAAAAAAAAAGGTCACACTCAAAAAGCTATACAGAAATAGTGATGCCGACAACAAATTATTAACACCCGCAGCAGGAGGAGTCCACACGGTGTGATGGATTTGGACCCAACTCATATGCCTGCAAAGAGCAACACCCCGGCTGATGAGGATGACCACCCCTCACCCACCAGCAGAGTGTTTCCTGAACGTGGGTCTTGTGTGTTCTACTTGTGCTTCTTTGCCGCAGTTCTGTACAATCTATACCATCATTTACTTGATATTTTTCATTAAATGGACTTTAAGCCAACTGACTTTTTCTGGCTTAGCCACTTCTTAGGCAATGGTAACTGTGAAATCAAGTTTACGAGAGCAAGCCATCCTCCCATAATCAAAAGCCGAAGTGTCTCCCAGGCACCCCTGAAAAACATCACCACGGTGCCAGTGAGTGGTCTGCGCCCCACACCTGAAAAAGCATGCGGCCGCAGCCTCGTCTGTCTGATGGAGGTTCACCTCCTTCAGAGCGGCTCCCAGTCCTGTCACCAGCCCCCACCCCCCATCTGCCGCCACACATGAATTTGCAAGGGCAAAGACGCAGGCTCAGGGCAAGGGAGGAGATGTGCGTGCCAACGGAGACGGGTCCCACAGTGCCGGGCCAGGCCACTAACAGTCAGTGAGGGAGGCACTCAGGTTTCACTGCAACGACAGTAAAACTGAAAGGGCATGCCTCTGAATGCTGGGGGTGGCTTCTCTGTGACCTACCGGGGACCTCTTCCTATGACTAAGTCGTTGCTGCCACTGCCACCACAGCTGGTGGAAGGCCCAGGCCACTGGCAGGCATGAGAAATACGGCTAGAGGCCCATTCTGCTGAAGTCTTCCGACTGTTCTCATTTCATCAGGGGAAAGTACCCCTGCTGTGGCCGTCTTCCCAGGGGACTAGGGTCACAGCCCCTCCCCATGGGGCTGCCAGCTACAGAGTGAAATGCATTTCGCTAAACTTGGCTTGGGGCATTTTTAAAAAAATTTATTTTTTCTCATGATGTAATTGACATATACCATTGTTTAGCAGCTCAGGCATTCCATAAGGACAGGGACTCTACCCTTTCTCCTCACAGGGGAGTGGCAGTATTCCTCTTGCTCATTCCCCCAGGTCTTGCTGCTCTCTATCCAGCTTTTCCACTGCCAGGAACATTTTTCTTGATACCACAGGCACCCAAATCTTTGTCTCTCTGGGTGAGAAGGAATAGAACAGACAGGGACACAGGCTGCGAGACGGCAGGGGCTCACAGTCCTACGTGAGCACGAGGTCTCTGCCACCACCCCACCGTGACTCTTCATGTCTTTGTTTTCCTGCCTCCAGAAATGATAGCCCAGCTCTGGTTTGACTCGAAAGAGGAACTGGCTACACAAACAAGAATGAGCTCCTCGGACTTGTACCATCCCACCTTCACAGAGCTGGCTTTTAAGTGGGGTAGCCAAGGGAGGCTGGGGGCTGTAGCCCGGCCGTGTGTTGTGCGGGCAAGACGGAAGCGCTGAAGAGCGGGCTGCAGGGAAGCTGCAGGGAAACTCTCACCGTCAGAGTTCTCTGAGCTCTGGCTCAGGGCCAGAAAGGTGAACAAAGGCCACAGCCTCTCAGGGAGGTGGCAGCCGTGTTGGTTCCCCAGAGGTGGGGTGGGGTCAAGCTGTACGAGGGTGGTTGGAGCTGTGCTGCCATCATCCGGTCCCAGGGAAGCCCGCAGACAACTTCCCTTAACCTGGCTCTGCCTAGTGAGTCACCACACAACTGCTTCCTGTTCCCTACATGCCCTCACAACTCTCAGGAGGTTACATGAAGCTTCTCCCCCTTCTCCTAAGGTATCCATGGGCCTGGGGGGGGGGGGCGGTGTTAATACCTGGGCCACGAGTCTGGCCCAGTCCCCTTCAAAAGAATGGCAGACCAAGGAGGGATCAGGAGCCCACAGGCCTTCTTCTGTGGGTGTCTGTGTTTCCGGCCCTCTCTGAGTGGTGCTGTGTGTGCGCGCGCGCATTCAGCATTTGCCCTCCCAACTTTTCCAGATTTTACCCGTCAGATTCCTGGCAGCTGTGCACGGCGCCTGTGCCGGCCGTCACGTCCCATTCCGATCTCTGGGTCGCACGGTGAGGGAAGGACACAGGATGCGCAGGGAGTGAAAAAGTGATGTCGGTGGGGAGAGTGCCAAGTCCCCACTCACAGCCATGGGACGCTTGGGGAGATGGGGGAAGCAAGCTGCTGCGGAGTTCAGAGGCCGGCGGTGAGATTTATTTTTGTTTGTATGAGTAAAAAGCTGCAGAAGCCTCTGGTGGGGGTGAGGGGGCTCCATTGGAATGCTGTGATTCAGACAGACTGGCCCTGGCCTGGAGTCAAGTGTGCCGACCCGGAAGGAGAGTTCCACAGAACCCTCCTTGCTGCAGCTAAGATTGGGCCACGGTGGTCCTGGGAGAATGAACTGAGAACTCAAGGAAAGCACAGACGCTTTGAATCAGATCAGTGGGACTAGGGGACCAAGTTGTCATCAAGCGTGGAAGGAAAGAAGAACTCAATTTTGCTTTGGGAAGGTGCTAAGTAACCAACTTTCTCTGAAGTACGAAAGCATCCTTGAGCAAGCTGATGGGAAACTGGGAAAGAGATTACCCACAGTAACATCTAATGAGGAAGCTGACAGGCTTGGGAGAAGGGCTCTTTCACAGGTTAAGTTCCTTTTAGGAGAGGGGATGATTTGGGGATGCTGACCCACTAAAAATTGAGACACTGAGGATTATAAATAAAAGGTAATACAGTTAGCTCACGTAGGAGCTATAGAACTTGAAGAATGCTTGCCATGAAGCACGGGCCACATCAAAAGAAGGCCTTAGGTCTTCCTCCTGCTTAGGGCTCCGCAGGGAGTGGGGCTGCTTCCTCCTCTCCTGGGTGATGGGAGTCATTCATCCCTGGGCCTCTGTGGCCACAGCCATGTCTTCACCAGAAATGAGAAGTTCTGTACCACAGCAAACTTCCGTGCTCACTCTTTGTGGGAAAGTGCCTAGGAAAATGCCTGATCTGCGAATCAGTAACTTCACAGGTGTAGCTCTCCTTTTCTCGTGCCCAGCTCCATGGGTCACCTTCTACAGATCCGAAGCAGTGGGGGGGGGGGGG